>VYXD01015987.1:493663-532502 GCA_013397195.1 Hylia prasina
CTAATCCCTTTTCAAAGAGCAGCTCCCCAGCCACTCTTCCACAGCCTGTAGGACTGCATGGGGTTGTTGTAACCCAAGTGCAGAACCAGCACCTGGCCTTGCCTCACACCACTGGCCTCGGGCCACTGCTCCAGCCTGTCCAGATCCCTCTGCAGAGCTCTCCTACCCTCCAGCAGATCAACACTCATGCCCAGCTTGGTATTGTCTGCAAACTGCTTCAGGGTGCCCTTGATCCTGTCGTTCAGATCATCAATAAAGATATTAAACAGAACTGGCCCTGATACTGAGCCCTGGGGAACACAGGGCCCAGCCATCAAGACAGTTTTTTACCCACTGAAGGGTGCACCTGTCCAAGCCACAGACTTCCATTTTCTCCAAGATAATGATGTAGGAGATAATATCAAAGACTTCACAGAAGTCCTGGTAAACACTATCCACAGAAGGAGGTGACCTTGTCATAGGAGAGATTATGTTGGTCAAGCAGGACCTCCTGACTTTCTTAAACCCATGCTGGATGGGCCTGATCCCCTGGCTGTCCCGCATACGCTGTGTGATTGCTTGGTGACATGTTCAGCTAGTGTTCTCACTGTTTTATAAGCTGGACCTTAGCTTAATACTTATTTTGTTTTCAGCAAACACATACCTTTAAGACTTTTGGCTGTTTTACTTTCAAACAAAAAATTATTCCCAAATACAATGACTTTCCTTGAAAAATTCTGAAAGCACACTTGAATGCAAAAATGCATACTGCTAGAAGGAGCTAGATGAATACAAAGCATTTTCTGGTCACTTTTAACATTTGACTGATTTCACAGGCTATTGCTGAATAAGTGAAAAGCCACAGTAAAATATTCTGGATTTGTCTTTGGGCTATTAAAGGGACAGGCAACATGTAGAAACTCCAAACCCAGTAAAAGTCCATGCTAACTATGTTCTTCATGGAACATGGCGGGGGGGGTGGGGCAGGGGAGAGGAAGGAAACATTTTCCAGTCATGAGGGGAAACAGAGGTTAAAAGAACATTTTGGGAAGTGAAAACTCTTGTTCAAATACTATTGTTTTGGTTGCTTAAGGCATGATCTTGCTGAGTTTGAGATGGGCTCTACTGCATCTCAAAACACAAGCTGCAGGCTTTTGCATTGCAAAGGTGTGTTTGCAGTATGGAGACAGTATTATGGAACAATAAAGAATTTGGTAATTTGCCATTTAAGGAGGTAAATCTCAGTTCTAAAGGTAAGCAACATGCTTCTTTGTTCGACGTCCAAACTGCTGATTTATGAGCAATTGCAAATATTCAAACTAGGCAGCTGCAGACAGAGGACAAAAGAGGAAACTGTTATTGTGGGAAAACCAGTGGTATGACTCAGAGGTCAGATAGAGAAGCTGATCTTTTTAAACATACTGCCATTCATTCTCTAAGGAAAACTTAATTTTCTCAGCAATTTGGGAAGACAAGGATTGAAAGATCTTTAAAAAAAAAAAGACTTCTCAGAACTGAAATTTCTTCTCAGCAGACTGTAGAGTATAAGAATTGAGTCTTATGCTAGTCTACAAAATTTGAACATGTGCACTAGTTTCAACAAATCTTTACACGTTTGTCATATATTCCTTGAGCATAAACACCCTGGAAAAAAAAGTTTATAGTAAAATAAATGCATACAAAAATCAGCATTAAAGATATTTTACCAGATTCTTACAATTTTTGCTATTACTCTGGAAGTATTTTATCTTCAAAAATGGATCTTTCTATGAAATTTGGCCTTACCCAGAGCATATCTGAACTGTTGTGAGGGAACACTTGGCTATGCCAGCTATCTGATCTTCCCCTCTATGAAAAGTTGTCACTCTTGGAAGCATATGGTGCAATAAACACAGATATTTATGGTTTACTTATGAGTTACACAGTTTGCATGGTGGCTTAAACTGCTGTCAAAGCCAGGTTTGCCCTGGTATGCTGAACCAGAGCAGTCAGGGCGGTGGCCCAAGCCCTGTCCTGGTACTGCTGCCCCGGAGACAAAAGGAAGGCAGCTGGTCTGTAACTCTTGAAATTACAGTGTCAGTTTCACCAGAGGACTCCTGCCTGAGCCCTGAGAGCTACTGCCAAAGATCAGTTAACCTGTCAGGGTAAACTTCTAAAAGCATGGTTCAAAACAGCAACAAGTTTTAATGACAACATTGGCCGTGAATGCATGTGCTAATCTTCCTTATATCCTTCAACATCTCTGGTCTGCTGTTTAGCAACCCACATGACTTCTCATCTATGCCAAAAGTATGATAAAACTACTGAATTCAAAATTACCAAGTCACTTTTTTCCTATTAGCTCATAAAATGTCCCAGATGCTCTTTTTTTTGCATCCAACCTGTGCAGTGCTGAGATCACCCATATACAGTTTTTGCTGACACAGGAAAAAAGTGCATGAATAAACTCACAATGACATGTAAACTGGCATGTGAAACTGGCTTGGAGTTCCCATTCCTCCTTGATATAAAAGAGTAGTGTTTAACCCAGAACATTTAAGCCCTCCCCTTGACAGTTCTACCACTGTGGGGTCTAGAAGTACAGACTGGAAAGGGAGTGAGCAGCTGTCCTCAGTGGGATTCCCTCTGAAATTCCTGCCAACACTCTGCAAATTTACACCCTTTGGACAGAATCACTTCAAGGAAAGAATAGAGTCTAGTTCTCAGGATGTAAGAGGTACAATTAAATTAACTTACACTTTAGATTATTGCTAGACCTAGGACGAATTCGCCCTAAAGATCCAGGCAGCAAAATTATGTCATCCACATTAGTCAGATAGTTGCTTAAAAATTCAGTTCTTTCACAAGTCGTGTCTTCCATTCCTGCAGAAAGAAAATGCAAAATTAATCTACTCTGAAAATAAACACATTTTCCAGAACAGCAAAAACAAAGGAGACCCAAACACCCTATGTATTATTTCCTTTTGGATGACTAATCTTGCTCTTTACAGCCATCTGATTTCAACAAAATACACTGGTAGGATTCAAACTAGGAGTGCCTATGTGAAAGAAATCCCAATCTCAGCATCGTAGGAACAGTCACCACATACACCATGTGTGCACTGACTCAACTCCAAATTAAACTCATGGAAAAATCAAAGTCTGTTTCTAGTTTAATGTACTACTTTGTGGATTATTTCTTTTTAAACAAATGATTTTAGGAGGAATAGCACACAAAAGGCATTGTCTGTTGGTGGTCTGTTCTAAGGCAGCCGCAGATAAACAATTTTCTCTTGCAGATATTTGTGGTGGGGAGGAATGTACTGTCAGCCACAGGAGGTTCTCAGCAAAACTGCCACCCCTGGAAGTCTTTACTGACCCTTACCCTTCTCTACCCACTGCCAGAAATGAGGCATATGCCATTTTATTGCTGATGTAGCAGTTCATGTGAGACTGTCAGGAATAAGGATCTAAAAAGAAGAGGACCTTTCATGGCATCGCTAAAAAAAGTTCTGTAAACCCAGGTTTTCCTTTAATAAAATTTTCTTCTTTTTTTTTTTTTTTTAAATCTTTGCTAATATTTACTATTTCCTATATTGCAAAGTTTATTCTAATGTTCAAAGGAATAAGACCTACCAAATAATATCTCTGCTTTCTGACCATGAAATATCTTTTTACTTCCTTCCTCATTATTTTAATGATTTTCCATCTAAGTGGGGCACAGTCTTATATCCCATAGATGTAAGAAAGATATTCTACTCTTTCTTCTAATAGGATAACTTGACCCACTAATTGCCACGGAAATGCCTCAATCTAAAGTCCTATTCTTCTTATGTACAGGAGAACAGGGCTATTAAATATTTCATTCCATAAAAATTGACAAGAAGATTACTCTAGGCAAACTATAGCCCTCCAATACAAGAAGAACCACTTGAATGTGATATCGGACACACCAAGATTTGAAAAGCTCTGAGTAAAGAAGTAAATATCCAGATCACTGTTGTTAAAGAGAAGTGTCCCTCCATGAGAATTAATGGGGGAGCTGAGTGGCCAGTCCACACGAACTGGCTTTTTTCTGGGAGAGTTAAACTACCAGAAAAAAGATCGGCACAAAAATCTCTTAAGTGGAACTTTGATTTATGTTACCTATTACATTTACAGGTACATTGCTTAAGTTTTTCTTCTGATAAATATTATGGTCTAAAATTTACCATGATCACCAACAAATATAACATTGACACATCGATGTAGTTTCAACTGTTTCAGTCCATCCATTAGTTGTCCTACTGTCTTGTCAATCTCTCTCAGGGGATTCACCATCATCTGTATAAATATTCAGAAAGAAAAAAAGTTATTTCTGTCATTGCAATGTTCCTACTTCTACAAATGGGGGTCCTTTGGCAAAATTCTGATGGTAAAATCATCCAGGTCAAGAGGCAAAGCCTTGGCTGAGCTGTTACTCCTACAATTATTGTACCATTTCCTTTTCTTTATCCACACCATGATTTCGTCATGAGAAAGCCCTGCTGAGATACTGACACAAGACAGCAAATGGTCTTTATGGCTGATCCTAGCCCTCCCATGAACATGTGTACAGTTGGTAAAACAACGTGTAGACAGTAGAAAAACACATGTGACTTTGGGTTTCAGTTTGTTTCTTATAGATGGAAAGCAGTGCTTTTAGAAGAAAACTATTTTATGTGACTGGTTTAGTCAAAAAATGAACATGAAATGAAGCTTTAGACTTGGGATTCACATGACAAGTCACTTAATGAAATTCACTTCAAAGGACGTCTGACACCAGGATGACAACATGCATGTCACTTGTGTAGCACATGGGGCTCAGAGGGAGAGTTCTTCAGCTTCAAAGCCAAGAGTTTCCAACAGCTCAAATGACAGTTCTGGCAAAATTGTCAGCAGGCCCCAGAGGATACAGATACTGTACTGTGATTTCTTCATTTAAGTTTCTCTCTCATTAAAAAAAAACCAAAAAAAACCAAAAAAAACAAAAAATGAAGCAAAACAAGAAACACACACACAAAAATAACCCAACCACCAAAAAAACCTCCCCCAAAAACCAAAAAAAGCAAGGCACAGGAATATGTTTTCAGCCTTAAGAAAATGAAACATTTGTTATCAGATGGCACAGAGAGGGAAAAAGCAAGATTTTAGGCAGATGGCTCATTTTGTTTTGATTTTGAGAAGCATTTGTTGTCATTAGATGGTAACTTCCTCCTCACTTGTCTGTTTGATTTGGCTGGTTCAAGTATACACAATAAAAAACCTCCCAATGACAAACAGAATGATGATAAATTCTGGATGAGAAAAAACTAGATTTTAGCAGAATTTTCTAAAACAAACACCATGTTAGTGTGACCCAGAAAGAGATGGTTCAAAAATTCTCCCTCTGCATGAGTCATTAAGGGATAGATGTTAAATGACTCTGCTAGGTTACGAGACAGGAAATGTCAACTCCCATGTGGCACTATAAATACACAGAGAAAGGACTTACAGGAGAAGGAATCATGGTGGGGAACGGGAGGAGCAATTTCTGCAACATATGGAAGTGGTTCAGACAAAGGGTAACATTTTGAAATCTTTTAATTCAGGAAATCCTAAAATTTAAGAACTTCGAAACTTTCAAAGTTAAAACTTGGAAACTTTCAAGTTCAGAAAAAAAGAAAGCAGTCTGTTTCAGCATTCTTCCACTCTCCAATACAAAGAGTTTCTTCTACAAATGGGAATTCCATTTTTATGAAAGTCTATTTATATTGTGTCAATCGTATAAGGAAATACAACTTCTACTTAGAATCCAAAGCATATTCACAGAAGCTGGAAATCCAGATTTCCCATTAATGTTTAGTTTTGTCAGCAAGCTTGAGTCTTCTTTTAAAAAATAATAATGACGATAAAAAGATAGAGCAACAATAATTCAAGGATTTCAAGTGATAGTTCTGTTTAGCTACCCTATCTTCAGCAACCTGACCTCCTCTTACAGCTCCTCCCAGATGTAACGTTCAAAGATTTATTGGCAAACAAATTAAGCTGTTGCATAAACCTTTCTTCACCTAATATCACGACTCTGGAAGACTGTACAGAACCATTTTATCTCTCAAGATACATGGATCTCTATGATGGTGCTACAATAATGAGTTTTGTAGCATTGTGAAAGTGCTGGGTGTGGGTTCTGAAACATACAAAAAACAGCTGGATTGTCTCACAAGTTTTCCCATAAAAGAAATCTGATGGATGGATGGAAGGGAGGGAGGGAGGATCCTACTTTTAATTTTTTTTTAATAATTGGTAGGATCCACCCTGCACTGCATTTCATTGTTGTCAAACAGCATCAAAAGATTAACTTGCAGATATGATACAACTGTTACTTAATAGTAGGGTTTTTTTCTGGAATAATGGTGTCAAATTTTCACAGTTGACTTATCAGAAAAAGTTACTGAGGGGTAAGTTTAGATGACTTTTTTCATTCCGAAAAAGAAAGGCAAAAAAAGAGCAACATATGTTCATGTCCCTAGGAATGTTATTTCTGCTCTATTTCATGTCAGCTTGGAATGGCAAATTAGTGAGTAATAGCAGTATCATCCATAGTAGGTACTAGTTCTCCTCTCAGGTAAATCTTAAAATATTAGAAGTTCCCTGGAAAATTCCTGGGGTTCTTTACATGATTTTTTTTGCATGTCTCTGTCTGCCATGTTTTAACACTTAAATAATTTGTCTCAAAATAACTCTTTAAAGTTGAATTGTGCAACAAATCAAAAAACATCCCCCAAAATATCTCTTGAGAAGAATGTTTATAGCCTCTTGTAGGATACTGTGGAGTGTAAAGGCTTTTGTTTCTAGCTTAAAGGAAAAATAAGTGGATTCTTAGTGCCAGGTGGATACAGACAGTACCCTAAGGAATGCTCCTCATCCACTTGCACTTTTCCCTAAAAAAGCAATTTCTATTTGATGTTTTCCTTTCGCACCACCTCCTGCAAATACACCATTCAGAAATCCTGCAATAAAATTCCTTACCCTCCAAAGTCACAAAATTACTTTAAAATGTGTCTTTTTAAAACAAAAGTTCTTTCTCTTTTAGATTTTATTAGTCACATTTTCAGGACATTTCCATCACCATGACAACTAGACACAACACCTCAAATAATCACCATGCTCCCATGAGCTGGGAGTTACGGAGACTACAACATATTGCAGAACTTGTAACAGTTCAGAAGGTTTAGCAGCAGTGGTAGTGTCTTCCCATAGATTTTTCTGACATTGCCTCCAGCCGATAGCTGGATTTTAAAAAATAAAGAGATTATAAAGATAACTTTCCCTAATGCAAACAGTCTGAAGCAAGAAAAACACAGCTCCCAGAAGCCTGGTCTGGTTTGGCTGCTCTCCTTTGGGTCCTTCAGTACATTTGTAAAAGTTTTGGCTGCAAAATCTCAACCTGAATCATGGAGTGAACTCCCTAGTTGAAAAAAATAAAGACAGCGTGGTGTCTAAAAAGTGGCACTTGCATCATAAATTTTTGAAACTTACTTTCTTCCGACGAGTTTCCGTAGAATATTGATCCACTCTATGTACTTTTCTTCTTTTCTTTGGAGCTGCAACTGGTCTTTCCTGTCTCCTCTTAGGAGGAAGCTTTCTCTTAGGTCTCTTAGGCGGAGTAAGAGGGGAGCCATAACTACTCTCCTGTACTGGCAGGGAGAGATGTCTGGACTCAGAAAAAAAGCCTGTCTCAACTCACATCAGATAGTAAAGCTACCTGTGCCAGATAATCCTGAAGCATAAATGCTATGGCCTTATCAAATATTTAGGCTTTTGGACAATTTAGGATCTACCCCTTTTTAAGGAGGAATTCACCAAATTGTACTGAAAGCAGAACAGCAGTTACAAGAGCAGACAGCATAAAAGCAAATTAAACTGGTATTTCAAAAGATAGGTGGGGCTCCTCTGTTTGAAAATACAGAGTTATATAGGGGGTATTAGTTTTCAAATATTAATCTATTAATATTATCGAGAATTTGAGTTAATTTCAATTACAGCAAAATCCACTGCACACAAGTTAATGAGTGTCCATGGTAGAGTACTGGTGGAAATGCAACATTTCACTTGAATGACAGTTCAGGTATGAGCATTAAAGGCTGTCCAGTCTCAATGACTTCTCCAAGGTTTCCCACACCAATGTTTTGGCTGAATTACAGACATAAGTACCCTCATCCATAGCACTAGCAGGAACCACTACTATGTGCCAGACCCTGCACCTCACTGAAATCACCAGAACACCATTTGCCACTATTTGAGGGTCTGCAGATCTGAACCATGCAGGTGAGACTCAGCTAACATGGAGCTTATATCCTTCAAATTAGCTGGGTGGGGCACATTAGTGGCAGTGCATGAGAAATTTGTGTTGCTACCTACTTTATTACTAGCTTTATGGGCATTTTGAGAATTTAACTTCCTAGCAGTTTCAGTGTGGCATCTCATTGGGTAATGTTATTGTTTTTAAATGCACAGTTACTTAGGATAGGCTTATGGAAGGGAAAAAAAAAAAAAACCAACAAAAAAACCCCACCAGGATCTAGCTAGAATAAGCTACTACTATTTCCCATTGATCAACTTGCTTGTAATTTTAAACTGACTCTCACTGACTCTCACTGACTTTAACACAACTCACAGGCTCTTGGCACTGCTCGAGAGGCGTGAGAAGAGCTGACAGGTGACACCTACCAGGAGATAAACCATAATCTGCAACAGAGCACACTGAGTGGGCTGGGGGACAGTTGGAGATTTATGATGCTATTTAAGTTCTATGTACTTAGCTTCTCCCAGTTGTTGAGTTACAGAGCCCCATAAACAGGGAAGGGGAAGAAGGGGATGTTACCATCTGCCATGCTGTTTCATTGCTCCCAACGCAAGCAGCTGGAAAGGAGATTCTAGTCCAGTCTCATTCGTCTTTCTCCAGAAAGGCATTTTAATAAAGCAGCACCAGAGTTTTCTGTTTTTAAAACGCTTCAAGCTTTGTGCAGTCCTGATGAGAGGAGCGGCAGGGAAAGGAAGGTTTCTCATTTCACTGTCTCTGAATTGGCTCAGACAGAGCTCCACAATGCCAGAAACACGTGAGCACGGGAGACCCAGGTCTGAACACCAACGTGACTGTCTCAAGACAGGATGTTAGAGGAGCAGCAGAAATGGCTTAGCACTGCCAGACTTCATTGTATTTTAGAGCTCTTATGGTAGTATATTTCTAGAATATTTTATATTTTAAAAAAAGTTAGCTAGGGGAAAAAAAAAAAAAAGCCAAGTTCTTATTAACCAGCCAATTCTTAGTCTTGCTTGAGAAGAGTCAGAAGAGAGTTACGGAGGAAGGAACCAAATCCCTCCCTGCTTACAGAAGGAAACTGTAACATCACAAGGGTAACTAGCCAGCCAAAGCTTTGCTTCTTGACCTGGATGGACCAACCTACCAGAGTTCAACTGCAGAAGCACAGAGGGAAAGAAAAAAAAAAAGGCAGAAGTAAATCAAAAGCAAGCATATATTTTATAACTCCCATAACTCCTTCTGGAAACATAATAGAACCCACTGAAACACCTTTTAAAATGTTTTTAAAGAAAAAAAAACAACCAAACAAAACACCCCCACCCCAAAGCAAAAAACCCAAACAACAACAAAAACCAAACCAAACAAAAAAACCCCAAAACCTAGACAACCAACTCATTTACACTGAAATTCATGTTAATGGATATGCAAAGTTACACTTGTGGAGACAAACTGTAATATCAATTCCATTTATATATAAACCACTGTCAATTCACCAATAAATTTTAAGTGCATCTAAATGGCAATTCACCAATAAAAATATAAGTGTATCCCTCTGCTTTTTGCTTTAAGACACTGCACATAGGCTGCTGTGTATGTCCTGGGAAGATCTAAGAGCCATCTGGATGCCATTAGACCTCTAAGATTATACATTTAAAATAAATTTGGAACATTATTTGGTATCATAAGCTCAAATAAAAATTCACTTTACTCTAATAAAGATTTTGAGGTTTTCAAGGTAAAAAACTATTCCTCAAACTACTAACTGCAGTCATAAAAATCAGCATGAAATATTCACTCTTCAAAAGAAGAAAGAAGAAGCCCGTTGTGAATATAATTAAGAGTTGTTACAAGGTTGTTTTCAAACTTTATTGTTTAGTTAATCTGCCTTTGCATGAAGAAAAATCGTCAGTAATACTCCAAATGTCTAACTGCTGCCAGCTGTATACAAGAAAAAAAAATGATTTCACAGAGAAGTCATGCTCTTGTTATCAAGGAATTAGCTAAAAGGGATCCTTTTGAGGACTTTCTTCCAGATGATGTAAATTTCATAGCTCCTAAAAATTATACTGAAACAGTGTCACGAAAAACAATATAAAATACTTCCTCTAGCTTTTCTATCCTGAAACCAGACCCCTAGAAAACCTCAGCATCTGTGTACTTACACAGCTGTACTCATTTACTTAAATTTCCATTCACCATGTTTGGTCCACTGTTTGAACTGCAAACCCATACATGCTCTTCTGCTAACTCATCCATTCTCAATTTGCTAAAAATTGATTTCATGGTCTTCTTGTGTTTAATACAAATGACATAAAACTATCCATTTGCAAAACTCTCATAAGCTATTAATTCACACTTAGGAAGAGCCGAAGCTTTGCACTGCAATTTAAGATCATCCTTCAGATAACCATCCACAAAAACCCCCATACAGGAAGAGCCTTTGGGGGCTTTTTGCTTTTATAATGACTTTTCCTATTATGAATACTTTGCTACGCTTCACTTTTTAGATTCATATAATTAACCTGAAACTAGATTGCCACATTAGATGCTAAGCAGATTTGTTAAATACCAGAATTTAAAGAACATTTTCAATGTCATCATCTTATTATTCCCCTTTTAAATCCATGGAGAAAAGTTACACAGTTCTGTTCAGAAGGAAGTGACTGTAGCCAGATAAATAAAATTAGAGTTTTCAATCATAAGGCACATATAGTAATTGTAACATTTCACTAAGAGGAACTATAAAGCATTATTAAGAAACACATCATTAAATCAGAGAGCTCTCAGTACCAATACCTTGCCTGACTGAATCAAGCACAACTTCTGTTCTGAGCCAAATGACAACATGGACACATATCCACGTCTGTCAATTTAGCAAGTGTTGGCAGATCTTAACCCCTGCTTATCCAGAAAAAGGACTGCTTCTCTCCATCCAGTATGCTGCTTCCAGTGCTGATTTGGAATAACTCCTCACACCCATTGCTCTAGGACCATGGCTCAAACTGCTGCAACAGGACTGCTACCCACAGCAACTTCATAACCACTGCAAACTGTTTAAAAACAGTCCAAATAACTCAACCATACTAGAAAATATTAATGCTGCTTCTCTTTGCTCTCACCTCCCATCAAGAACAGCCACCAGATGTAAACCAAACAAATAAGAAACCACTGCTGGGTACCTGGCTGCTCAAGGTGATTGGCATTGCCTTCCAGAGGGGAGGCATCTGATACACTGCTCACTCTTTTAAGATTGCAAACATTTGCTTCCCCTTTGAAAATCTTACGTAAAACCTCCTGAAGTCTTGTGATGGGAATCTGCAGGTATGCATTTGCACTGAAACTAGAGGACCTTTACAAGATGTCAGACATCATTGGAAATGCCAGATCCCAGCCACTCAAAGCAGGATATTTGGGTACGGCATTTACTTTCCCTCCCCACATATCCCAGACAAGTGCATTATCTCTAAGTTCTTGTCACCTGGACAATGCTGTCGGGGGAAACAACACCCATCAGTCCCAGCCAGCTATAGAAAGTCAAACAAGGGGTTAAACTACTGCAGCATGTTGCACATAGTTTTTCATTAAAATACCTTATAGTGCTTTAAAACTTTTTCCAAACTCAACAGTATGGTTCTGAGGGAACAGTATTGGAAAGCTTTCTGAACCCCTGTAGGGCCTATATGAAACTGGAACTAGCAGCCTTTTACATTCCCTGACAGACTGGAATTATTACTTTGGCTACTGCTGGCTGTCAGCTTTAAAGAAAGCTTTTTTCTTCTCTGCACTTTATCCCAATATTTTCTGTATTATATTTTAATTACTTTTCAGAAGGATAAACTGTTAGAGGAAAGTTAAATTATGCTGTTGCACACAAATATACTAGTGTCTTTGCCAAATAAATCTTTCCATTTGCATTATCATATCACACCGAAAAACAGAAAGGCACAGGCAGTTCCTCCTCCCAGAAGTGAATTTTACATGATAAATCCCACAGAAGATAACTTATTTTTCTCTGGCAGAGGGAAAGCACACTGCAGAAACAGGTGAAAAACAAGTTGCTAAAAATGTTACTCCTGAGGAGCATCAATATTTCAGGGGGGGGAAAAAAAAAGCATTAGTAACACCTGCTTTTTCTGTAGGAAAAAACAATCTGTGCTAACCTCTGAGTTGAAAGGACCATATCTGTGGCCGGCAGCATCTGGTTGCTCAGAGTAGAAGGCATAAACATAAGGCCTGAAAGAAAGAAAGGTTAGCTTTCCTTTGACAACACCAAGAAACACAAACTGGCCAGATCAAGTCACACTGAGTCAGCTTTTCAATCAGACTTAGCTCTATGGAAAAAAACCCTGTTTCTCAGTCATAGAATCCTACAATTATTTAGCAGTTCTTTGTTTCCATGGTATGATTAGTTGTTTTGCAGCTTTATTAAACCCAAGAACACATGCAAGGAGGCACATGGGGTACAATCTGAGGACACATGCTCATTCTGAATCTTGTAGGAGAAATCACAACAGCTGAGCCTTGCAGCAGCATGTGGGAGCTTGTGCAGTACAACCCACTCATAATTAAAATCTTAACATTTTCCTAGTGCTCAGTGTCCAGTTCTGCAACTGCCATTGCCTGTAAAGTTGTTAAACCATATTAGGCTCAGTAGGATAAGAACAATCCAAGTTAATCAATCCATGTAACTACATGCTTTTTGATATGAAATAAATTCATACCATACATTTATTTGGAAGAATCAACCTGCTGATGGTTGTGAAAAAAAAAAAAAAAAGCTGGTATAAAAGAAAACCCCAAAAACCCAAACCAACCAAACAAAAAACCCCCAAATCCCAAAGATTAATAATGCAAAACCCAAGAAAATTCTAAAATGCAAAACTAAATGCAAAACGCAAGCAAATCCTTAAATCAGTGATGGCTTCTAACAGACAAAAATAAATTGCAGAATTAAATTCTTGCTCACTCTTCCAGCTGCTTATAAAGAGAAGACAAACTAGCAGTTATCCGACAGCAGATGACAACAAGTGAATTACCTTTCATTGTCTGGAAGGGTTAACCACTGAAGTATTGTTAATATTCTCCGCTCATGGGGGATGACACTGGACCACAAAATACAAAAAGATATACCTTGTTATCACAGAATACGAAAAGCATCAACAAAATGCTTGCTATGAACTGAATTCAATATGAATACAATGTATCATAATAGCACTATTTGCTTTTAGCATGCTGTATCTTCTTTTTTGCTTAATACTGATTCTTAGTCTGCAAAAGAATCACATCAGACCTCCTGAATGTCTACATACTCCAAAAGAAAGCTGATTAAAAGTTTGCAAATGTAGTCAAAACTCAAAGCAGTAAATCTACCTCTTCTAAGCAAGAGTGAATAAAAGATCCATTCTGGTTGCTTTGATGCAGATGGACCTTTTTGTATGCTACCACTGGATAGCTGGCATGGGTAAAATCCACTATATTGCTCACATCAGTACAAGTTTAAAAAACCACCCTGCTCTGGTTGTATTCCTTTTTCCTCTTTCCAGACACTGGAAAAATTTCCATTGCCCTCACACTAGCCACTGAGGGTGGTGTGAATCAGAACAGAGCCATCTGAAACACCAGGCCAGCAGCACAGGGACTGGAACCCTGACACCTTCTCACCCTTCAGAACACACTCATCTCACTTTACTGTCTGTACAGTGGTTGCCATTCTCACTTGGCTGCTGAGGCCAGGTTCGTGCTATGAGAATGACTAACCTTAGAAACAGCTGTAAAGTTCCAAATATCTCATCTTAGGAAAGCACTGTAGGTCAGTGAGCACACAGTCATTTTAATACAATAGCACAGTCAGTCCAGAATCCATTAAATCAATAGCAGAATCCCAAGGCACCACCATCAGCCACCATAATGAACTGAATTCAGCACTCTTTGGAAAACTCTGGCAGAGAAATAGAGATGGCAGCAGCCATTTGGAAATACCTTAGTTTTTAATGCCCTGTAGGCAAACAGTAGTCCTCAGTCCCCAACTACACAGAGAACTTAAACCATAAAAGTGAGAATTTATACTAAAATTTACAAACAAGGCAAAATTTTAAACTGGATTAATAATTTTGAGTACTGTCCAAATTTTATATTTTTATTACCTGTGCAATATGAAAAAAAAATCCATTATTTCAATAACTCATTTCTGACTAAAATCTTGTCAAAACTCTGTATTCCTGAGTCTGCTTGAAAATTTTCTGAAAAATATTCTGTGTACCGAATGAAATAATGCAGTTTTAAGGCATAAATGTTTCAATCATACATAAATTGGCTGCCTCACTCCCTTACCAGTGCCATTCATACAACCTGTCCTTGGCTATCTTTTTTACATTCTATATCCCCAAGCATGCATTGGCCATGGTGTTTATATAGACTGTGTAGCTACAGAGCTTAGGAATCACATTCATTTCTTTGGTTTGTAGACCACCAGAGTGGAGTGCTGTGAGATTTCATCCTGCAAGCCTAAACCTATCATCAGTTTCTGGTGTGTTTTATTATTCCCTCCACATGTGTTCTGATATTTAGAACAGTAAAACGTATTATTTCTAAAGGAGTCATGAAAAAAAAGTCAAATCCCCTCACTACTTCAGTCTTGTAGCTTAAACATTTTCTTTGCTCCCGCAATCCTGCCAGAAGCTGCAATAAAAAGACTTATCTACATGAATTCCTCAAATTATCAAAATACATTCATTTTTGGTTGTAAATATACATTTCAAAGGGGACAAGGGAAAATATGTTGGAATCATTAAACAAGAGAACAAACAGAAAAGATCCTCAAGGCTGTCTCTTAGGAAAGGGAAATTGGATATTTTGCTCAACGGACAGACTATTGTAAAATTAATGAATCAGACCTTTAAGTCAATTAGACTGGTGATGTCAATTAACATAAAAGCACAGTAAGAGTCTTCCACACTCAGAGGACTAAGAAGCATTGCTAGCAATACTAAGCAAGCAAAAAACACACTTTGTAGTGGAAGTGATTTTTCACAGTCACACATCTTTTCTTTAGACAACTGTTAAAAGTCCATGTATGAATCTAAAGCAGCAACCTGTAGCATGAGCTTTAGTTATCAGAAACATTGCACAAATGAAACAATAGAGGGCTACAGGTAGTCTCCAACTGAATGCTTAGAGAAAGGAAAACAACGTAATAAACACTTACATTGAATTAATTCTGAATTATTAGTTAAAAATCTCCAGAAAACAGAAGGCACTTACATAGACCAGAAGAACGTGCCAGCTTTCACCCCTTGCTTGGCTGCAGTAATCCAAATCTAATGAAGAAAATATAAGAGGATTAGAATGTGTTCAGATCTCTAATGACTCTCTGAAATCAAAAGGAAATGTTTTCAAGACACATTCTTCTACCCTGAGCCTGGAAGTGAAAATTGCAGTTTTCAGCCTCAGCCCTAATTTGAAAATGTGGAGTAACAAACCTATGCAAACTCTGTAGCTGTGGGTCATCTGCTGTGCTGTAGACTTTCACCCCTAAATCTCTATGTTGCTTTTAATTAAAAGCACTAAGTTTCACGGCCATGAATTCCTCCAGTACTTAATTTTATTTTCAAAACCCAGCGGCTACTCACCTGACCCTTTTGGCATTCAGGTTTTGGAGGATACTCAGTCAGAAAGGAACATACCTTAACACTAATCAGTGTCTGCATAAATGTCCCTCTTCCAATTATCCTACAATCAGTAGCCATCAACAGAAAATGTGTTAGAAGAGAGCACACAAAAAAGGCCACAGAGAGTGAAGAGGTGTTAAGACTGCAGGGAGGGACACTTTCCTACACAGATGTTTAAGAACTTCTTGGGCTGACCCAGTGGGGGTGACTGATAGAAATAATGGAAAAATCTCCATGAAATTTTCAAACCCTTTTTTCAATCCTTCAAGTCCCTTTTATTTTTCTAGCTATAAATCAGTTTGCAGCAGAAAGTTCTGCAATGTAGTCACACACTCCATGAGTGTATTTTTAATTTTGCTTGGTTTAAAACCTGATGGTTTTCAGTGGTGTCAGAGTTCTCATACTTCAAAACAGGTTATTAATACTTCTCTTCCCCCTGCTATACAACATTCATGATATTCCTCTCTATTTATTCCTTCTCAAACACGAGTTTGTTTGATCTTTCTCTAATGAAAGCTATACCATACTCCTGGTTATCCTCATCACCCTCTTTCTCTTTTCTATCCTATGACTACATACAAGGCAGGGGAATGAGAATATTGCAACATCAGAAAGGCTTACAATCAAGGAAAGCAAAAAGTGAGTTTAGCTCTACAGAACTAAATTTCTCTTGCAAGGAACTATCCAAATTATCCCAAAAGTAATTTCAAAAGTGGCAGTGGCTTAAAGGCCAGCACTGTGTATAGAGCTAGATTATTTCCTCCCATTATTTATCCATACTGTAATGTATACACTTCATGAGGAATTAAGACTTACATATTAATTGCCATTACTTTTAATCAACTCTGAAAATACATTCAAAGTCCCTGTAACTTGCTCAAACAAGGACTTATAAACTGTCATCTGGACATGCATCGTTCATATGTCATGCCTGAATAATTCATACATCAGTCTTAATGGAGACTGATTTGGTACAGTAATGAAAGATCATTTGCACGAGGCTATAGTTAACAGCAATTACATTTGGATATCGTAATGCTGTTATGGGAAAATTGGTCATATTTGCCTTTCCATTGCCCAGGACACAACAACCCTTACCTCTCATCTTCTATTCCACCAAATGTGACTGGACTCAGTCCAATTAAATTAAAATCACAGCTATAAAAGGTCATGTGTTTTCATTTTATTCTAACTTTTTGATGAAGTTAGATGTATCCTTTTTTCCAGTGAAAATTACATCCAGAGTAACACTATAGAAATGATGTTTTCCTAAATACGTGCAGCAAAATCAGGAGCAGAATAGCCACAGGTTTGGAGCCTACTCTTTGTTTTCATGTGCTTCTCCTCAAGAATCTGATTTCAGGCTTGGTTCATATTTACACACACTTAAGCTTCCGCCAAACAGGGAATCCCCCAAACATCTCCTGCAGCCTCTGCAGCTCCAGCCTTCCACCAGCAACTCAGTCAGCATGGTGACAATAGTCACAAGATGATGTGGCTACACAGAAACTGCCAAAAAAAAAAAAAACAAACCCAACCAAACAAAAAAAAAGCTTTGAATTTATATAGGAATTTGGGGTTGTAGCTGAATAACAGTAATATTCTTCTCAATGTCTCAGGACACTGAAATTTGAACATCACAGGATACCAGCTCTGATAGGATGGGACAGAAGGATGCAAGTGAACATGACAGAAGAGGAAGCACCCCTACAACCCAGTGACTGGGTCACTGCAGTCAGAAATATGATTCCAGGGCAAGGATGCTTGTTTGTGCCACATAAGTCAGCACAGTCAGGATATATAACCAGCCTAGATACTGTCTAATTAAGGCAGTTATTCCCTACATATTCATTAATGCCTCATGGTATTCCCAGGTGAAAAAGGGCCCAAACTTAAAGTGATTTTCCTTTGCACTGCAGATTTAGTCATACAGAAAAAAACCCAGTCATGGCAGATGAAGGAGATCAAAGACACATTCAGCATGAAATGTTTGTCAGCTCCAACTGTAATGCTCTGTGTCTCTCTACTTGGAAAACCATTGTCCCAACAGCAGATTCCTTTTTCTTTAAAAATGTTTGTGTTCCTGCAAATTCTAAATAATTTTGCAGATATCTTTGGGAAGGTACCAACAAAGTCCAGGGAATTCTCTGTTTGGACTTTACTATCTGCAAACTCTAGTGCTCCCTAGTGCTTTGACCCACACAGGCCCAAACTGTCCAGTCTGCCTGGTTGCCTAAATGACACCAGCCACTTTCTATCCTCAGTAGCTGAAGATATCCCATGCTACTCCGGTCTTAGCACAGCCGAAATTCAACCTCTGACCTGGTATATTTTAGGCAATGATTTTAAAAATGTGCCAAAAGACACTCTCCCTCAAGCCAGGCAAGTAAAACTTGTCATCCTGACAGATGAGTAACTGGATCATTGGTACATTGCCAAGGTAGCCAGCACATCTGTGAGGAAGTGGTCACTATATTTTTATTCTCGTTGAGCATAGAGTGTGCTTCATGACTGTCATGTGAAAACAGCATGCACACCTCTCTGCGCTGGGTGATGCACATAAGTGGAGATCACTCACAGCTGTGCAGTCCTAAGGGCAGTAAGTGCAGCCTAAAGGCATCCAGACAGGCTTCAGAGAGGGAAAAGCTGCACCTGCCAGTATTTCACCTCAGGAATGCAGCCATTTACATTGGCATTAGCTCTTTAGATGAGTACAGGTGTCTGCTGCACTTGAAATAAGATGAATAGCTAAGACAAGGATCTGTTGAAGTCAAAAATCAGCAAATCAAAAGGCCTCTATCTGTCTACAACATCTAAGTGAGTCTGAATGACCTCATCTAACTTTGGCAGGCAGAGCCTGATTGAACTCAAGCTGACAACGAACCCCTACTAGACCTCTGTTCTCCTTTGTTTTTTAAGGGGATGGAAAAAAACCAAAAAACAAGATAGCCCTTTGATTTATTTAAATCCAAACTAGGAAAATTCAACACTATCCACCATGATACCTAAAACTGCTACTATATAGCAATATATTTGTGGATGTCTTTCAGCATGCAGAGAAGCAGCCACATCGAGGTGGATGAATTTCTAGTTGCATTGATCAAACTGTAAATAAATTACTCAGCATGTTTTAGAGTTGAGACAGTGCTGATGAATATAGCAGTAGCTGTTTCTACCAGAAATACACTTTGTTACCACAACCCCTTAGTGAGTGGATAGGCAAAATCAGACCACAGACTGAAGTAACTGATGGGAGCACACAAGTTTATTTGCTACTTTTGCTACAGGATGACAACTCCAGTAGAAATGTTGGCAGCAAACTCTTATTGCAGCCTTTTCACCAGTGGACACCTCTCAGTGTCTTTAAGTTAAATTCATTGTCTTTCAAGGCAGACTACAAGTTGTGCAGGAGAGCGGGACAGAAAAAAAGTTACCAGATGCCCTCTCAACCTTGTCCATTCAAACCAGTTGAAATTAAGAAGCAAATAAGGGTTCTGCAAGGTCAGTACCATTTGTGAGCTTATGCAATTTATTTGCAATACATGATTACATTGGGTTTAACTGTTAATATGTTAGAATTTTATAGTCAGCTAGCTGTTTAACCATGTCAAATGTCCACTCTTGGCTTGCATAGGGGACAAGCCTAATTGTATTGCAAACTATATAAAGGCCAGATTTCTGAATTAATTTGCTTAAGGAGAGAGAAGGGGAATAAATATTTGAAAAATAGTAAGGGATCAACCACTCTGTTTCATGCCATGCCATGGGAAATCAATAATATCTAGCTTTTCTGGTACAGAAAAACCTGTTAAATTATGTAATCACAGATTCAAACCTAGTAGACTGGCATATGTCCCAAGAAACAGTATACACATGCTTTCCTACATATATATTCAAACATATTCTGTAAGTTGAAATACTTTTATTTTTATGTCCTCTGTGTTGAATGACTACAATTCTCCTCCTTTGTTTGTGGATCAAAGTAGACAAGGCTAAGCAATAGGTCAGTTGTCAATACCATATGGAACATAGGAGTCCCAGGTTTTCCCTTCTTCATACTGCTAGACACACTTGCACACAGGTGTGCAAGTACTTCATCCAGAGATATTCCAGATAGCTGTGGGATTTTCTTTGAAGACCTGCACAGAAAGTGGGTCACCTCCCTGGTTTTAATCTTCCATGAATAAACAGGAGCCCACAACTTCACAAAGGCTGACATATTTGACGCGTCAGATGCATCAAAGGCAGACAAAGCAATGGGAAATCCCTTCCACATCCAGGCAAAGATGGGAAGGAAGAAATCACAGCATTTCCTAGTAAAGAAATGTGTACAAGATTGGTGCAAGCATGTAGAATTAATACCACTCCTGCACCATTTGTAATTTGTTCTGCCAACAAGGTAAAATGCAGAGTAGCTCCTTCCACACTTCTTACGTGACACAAATGTTCTCCCAGACTTGGCAACTAAGCATTGCCTTCTTGCCCAGACAAAAGATTTTTTGGTACAAGAAGTTTGTTAAACAGACAGACTCAGAGTCCTGTTGTTGTTCATGGCTCAAACTGGATAAAAAGAAATACTTACAAAACCAAATTACAGACATCTCTCTGCTTCCCCTACCCATCAACAAAGTGATTCCAAGACCCATTCAGGATGGAAAGGCAGACTACAGCTTTCTGAAGCTCCTTCTGTCATTATTAGACAGTCAAAATCAACAAAATTCCAAAATAGGTTTTATTCTAAATTCTAATATGTAAATTTGGATGAATCAGGAATATCAAGTTAAGATGCAGCTAATGTCCACAGGCATACCGTGAAGACTACAAAGAGAGCTTCACAACATGCTGTTTGTTACCTAGGAACGTCATGGCCATGTTTAAAGATTAACATCTCAAGATAATCCTTTTCTGAGGGTTGTAGTCTTTAAAAGGTTGATACTGGATTTAAAGGTACATACAAGGCACCCTAAACATGCAGCAATACTTTTATAATTATGATATTTCTGAAGTGAAGGACATCTTTTGGGCCCAAACTCAGATCCAAGCCAGGTTAACTTGTGAAGGAGCCTCTCTCTCCCCATTAACCACAGACCAGCAGTTTTATACCTTGCCTCTTCTGACCTTGGAGAGGCTAATGGGTTATTTCGAAAGATCATGAAAGATCACTTCAAAAAACCCCCAATGTATTGTCTGTAGTGTAAGCTTAAACTCACTACATCAAACTGAGATGTGGAAAACTACTGCTCAACAGAAGCCAAAGACAGCTGGGGCCTAAATTTAGTGCCTAAAGTTACTTGGGATGAAAACAAGAATGTCAGTGTCGTGAAAAATGAACAGTAAACTTAGTTTTCCCCCATGGGCCCTGATGCTCACCATTTCTGTGAGATGCTGTTGCAGTATGAGGAGAGGTTTTATGGCTGTTTCCTATGAAACACTTTTGTTTTGAAAACAAGGTGGTTTTAAGCTTATATAACAAATCAACATTGTATACTAACTCAGAAAGTCCCATAACCAGCTACAACACCCTGAAACCCTTCCAAGCTACTTTCTCCCCCTTTCTCTCTCCCTTTCCTAATGCTATTAATTTCTGATAATTCCTGGAATAAAAGCACTCAGATACTCATCTGCCAAATCCCACTGATATCTGTGGTAATCTGGCTGTTATCCAGCAAAAGACTGAGTTTTTCCAGCAAAAGACTGACAACTGAAGAAAAAGACCACCAACACCTCCTCCCCCCCCGCCCCCAATTTTCGTACAGCCATATACAGTAGGCCAGTTTCCAGGAGCAAGAAAGTATTTCAGAGATTATCAACATTAAATGACATTCTCTTCTAGGCAGTCTTAACCATAATACAAGGCTAGCAGTCTCAGACACTTTTTCAGCCTTCTTGCACAGAAAAATAATAATTTCCAATCCTGTGCAAACCACATCCTACTCTGTAGGTTTTGAGTACATCAGTTTGAGACCCAGGACCTAAAAAGAGCCAGCTGAATATGTGATATGACAGATAGGATTCCTGGGATACACAGACCAGGTATCCCTTCCTACCACCTTAATGAGACTGTCTTATCTTTCAATATCCAGCTATTTTGGGCAGTCTAAGTCAATGCCATATTTCAAGAAAATTATAAAAAGGAGTTAGAAACTGACTGTATCTAACCAATACATAGACAGAGATAACATCTTCTTTTATAAAAATCTGCAGTTCTCTTACCAAATGTGCATGCAATTCTTGCACAAGCAGAGAGAGTATATCATATTTCTGCAAGAGATCTACCACCACCTTATCCAGCTATTGCAGCTATTCTATCAGGTTTGCTGAACTTGGAGGTTTCCCTCATATTATGTGTATAGGGATTGAATTACAGTCCTTCCTCTGTGCATTTGCTTCCAATTTTCCAAAGACATGTCCAGTTTATTACATGATTTGTGCGTTTCCTTTTTAACAATTCTTCAGAACAACTGGTTTATTTTATCATCCCTACTTGGATATGCAACACCCCCACGCACACGCCCCATCCTCTGAGGACTTCATCCAGCATAAGGTCACCCACTGTTGTGTAACTTTCTTGAACTCTTCTCAGATATTTTTCATCCTGAAAATCTTTTATTCCCTGGAGTAGCATAGGTGTGGGAATTAACAATGCTCCCCACACAACACAGCAGGTGATGAAGTATTCATAGACTTGTATCATACTTCTAAAATATCATAGTTCAAAAGTAGAGACATTTGCACAAGCTGCAACAATTAGTTCTCCACTAATTCCTACCTAACCATGATTAAGGTAAGATGCAGAATTAAATTTGCAATGCGTAATTAAATTCCAGCTGCTTCATGAGTTGTCACAGAGTTGAGCCACAGGATTATCTACAAGTTCAATTCCAGAGCGGAGCAGGTTTTAACTATGTGACTCTGGCTGTAGCTGAGATAAAGAGGTTACACATTCTGCTGCTCTTTCACTGCTCCTAGTTCTGATCCCGATTTTTTGCTTCTATCTGGAAAGATAATAGGTAGGTTCCTCACCCTCTCTTCTCTCACCACCCAAGCCAAAAGGTAACCCAGGTCATAACTAGCCAAGGGAGTGCCTACACTCACTGATAGATTTTCCAACAGCACAAATAGCTCATTCTGGCTCAGCTACAACCAGACACATCTGCCTGTAGCTCTAAATTGCCTTGTCTCACATTTGTTGTGGACTAAACCACATGCAGACAACACACACACTTGCTAAACCTACAAATGTCTGAGTAACTCCCTTTAGCCTTTTGGGATATTTCTGTCTTAAGAGATTTGGGGGATGATATGGATCAGTTTAGCAAACACAAATGACAGATTATGGTGTTCCCAAACCCCTTCAGATTTCCTCTACCATTTCACTCTTTTGTGAGGCGAGAACAATTAAAGAGCATTTAAACCATAGTTCCCTTATCAATCAGTCCAATGAAGTGTGCATGCAGCTTGGCTTCCTACACTTAAAACTTACTAGCTTTGCTTTTGCTGTCAAAGCAAGCCAACACAGCACGCACTAATAGAGGAAAGTGCAGCAGAAGCAAGGAGGCTGTCTTAGCTGCAGTAACACAGAATACTTGGAAGGACTCCACTTCCTTGCCCAGAATAAGGGTTCAGAGCTAGACAAACCAAGTCCAACACTAATCTAAGAGACTGGACATAGTTCAGCCTCTGCTGCTGTGCTCAAGGCATAAATTAATTCTCAAGTTTCCACAGCCTCTGCATTAAATCAAGCAACAGTGATTACTTGTGGACTTAACTAAAAATTATGAAATTATGCTGTGCTATGCTGACAAAATATTTATACTAAAACTGCTCAAGAACATTACTAGGACAAAAACCTGAGAAACCCATAATGAAAAGGAAACATTATGCCATAGTAACAAAATTACAGTGTTACACTGCTGCCTCAAGTAAGGGTTTTGTCCTAGCTGTGTCTAATTTATACTTATCAATGCAAGCACCTTTCCATAGTCAATGGATTTATTATTCTGAAAAGCAAAAGCCAACTCAAAACATTACATTAAACTGATAGACGGAGGGCCAGCCAGGGCAGGAGGGGGTAGGGATTAGGTACAAATTGTTCACATATGGTTTTTTTTAATTATTATTATTGGCTAGGGTCCACAGCACAGGGGGAGGGGAGAAGAGGGAGGAAGAAAGAAGTAGGAGGGAATTTGAAACTTACTGGTTGACCTCCCCACCATCTGTGATTGAATTTCTCTCGCCCTCGAAGACTGAAGCTGGCATCAAACACTGGGTCATACATCGAATTGCCAACAATCCCATGTGATTCAGGATAGAGTCCCTTTGTGCAGAAGTAGATTAATTAGTAAAACCCTAATGCACACAAATACAGTGCTTCATAGCTATCTGCAAATACCACAAAATTATTTTAAATTATTTTATCTTTGAAGCGACATACCACCAAAGATTTTTACTTTCAGATTAGCACATTTCAATCTGGCTGTAGTAATGAAAGCAGTAAGAGATGATTGAATTGTGCTAAAAAGAATAAAAATTCCTGTTACTCAATTTTTTCAAGTTTTTCACACTGTTTAAAAGTTAGTTTGAGGTCATCAAAGAAAAAGCATAAATGTATGAAAAGAAGATCAATTTGTACTTTCAGTTCCTCTTCATGAATGCCCTTTCTGGACACACTAATTTATTCTCTGGTTGCAAGACTAACACTTAGCATTTCCACTTTATCATATTTTATCTTCATGAGTGTTTCTGTTAGGTAAGTTATTTCCAAGTAAAAAAATTGAGGCAGGTCACCCAAAGCCATGGCTTTAGATCACAATTTGTCCTGCAGTAAAAGCAATTCAGGGAGAAGAGCAGAAAATTCCTTCCTCTGGGCCTCTCCCCTCCCAACTATTCTTTGTCCATATGCTCCTGTCTCATCCATTTAAACATTAGTGCGGCAGCTGCACAAAGAAAAAAGGAGGGGGAAAGAATTGCAGCTGCAGGTGAAGAGTCCCTTATGGCAGCTTTGGGAGCACTGTCAGTGCCACACAGGTGTGGGGACAGCCTGGCTGCCCGCCCTGCCACCGCAGCACCGCGATGGCTCCTCCACTGCCAGGCCAGCACCGTGTCCAGACACACTCAGCAGCTGCACACTGCCCCACTGGCTTCAGCTGCTCCAGCAGGGAAACAACTGCTGGTTGTACTCAGGGCAGCATTTCAGGGGTGGTTTTTTTTCCCCCTAGGAAAACTTTGACCTGTAATTATGCAGCAGTACAAATAACTGCAAAAGCAAGCATAAGAAAGCATAGGAAAGCTGTGACAGTGTGTAATGGTGAGACGCAATCCACTTCACCATTTCAAAATAAAACAAAATACTTAAATACTTTTTCTTCAAAATGAATACTTAACATAAATAAATACCAAAAAGGATGGACAATGAAGTAGTTATATATATAACAGATATATATATTTTTTTAAAAAAATTATATATATATACCCACGTTGCTTCCCATAACACACATTTCTACTGCCCTGCAACATTTTATCATGAAAAAATCCTTCCCAGGGACTTACAGTAGCAAGAGTGTACAAGTTGGGGAATGTTTTTGTAGGGTAAACAGGTCGCATGTAAGGAGAATGTGTTCCACAAGATCCTGAAAAATCAAATGCAAATGTGAGGAAGCAAAGCTCTTAGACATGGAAAACACAAACCAGAGAAAGTAATTTCTGAGACTCAAAGCTATGCAGAAACTAGTTAAATTTTAACTAATTTAAATGAACTTTCTGCTGCTTAAGAGCAGACAGCAGTAAGCAGTAAGGGCAGTAGTAAATCTACCCAAGCACTCTTTGTACTTCACAACTAACAACTGAAATAATGTATCCAGACAACTAGGGAACCAACTATATTCCCACAAACTGTTTTTTTTTTTTTCCCTGAGCTAGTCTCCACCCAGTCATTGGAAGTCTCTTGTTAAGTAAACAACAAGAGAAAACACAAGTTTATTTTAAGTAATAAAGATACCAAAGCTGCAGTTTCACAATGGGCTTTGTGGCCTCAGCTCCCCCATCATAGAATCAGTTAAGTGGGAAAAGAGTTTCAAGATCATTGAACCCAACCATAGTTGGCTCACAAATATGAGGGCCACCACACACACAGGGAAAAAAAACCCCAATTTCAAGGGTATAGCCACATACAAACTACCATGCAATACAGAGAGGCTCAAATATGCTGTGCACCTGGTCCTCCACAAACCCAAGGGGATGCCCATTCCCAGGAAAGTGAGTGCAGGGCATGTTTTCAGCCAGTTACCAGGCATCCAAGTACAGCTTCTGCAGCCACTTATTCATACCTCTGACATTTCAGAGTCAAGTGGAAAATTTCATGGGCACCTCCCAACTAGCCTGTAAGCATGTATGAAACGTATCATATATTAAAGTTTAATTTCTTTGCTGACAAAACCACATGAAGGTCACTAATTCTGAGCTGCATTTCCCAAAGCAGCAGCTGTGTGCTGCATTATTCAGGATGCTTTCAAGTCCTCAGTTGATATCACCTAATTTGAAGGGGACTTCTGCCATTTCATCTCCATGCTTACCCTTCTGTTGCTCAATGAACAATGAAGGCAATTGGGCTGCAAGTGACTGTCTTTCATTTATTGACAGAAAATAGATGTACTCACTCAGTTTTTCAATATTGGGCATGACCTTGTTCCCTTTCTTCATATATGATGCACGGAAACCATCAACAGAAAAGATGATCAAAGGAGGACGAACAAAGCTGAAGGCAAAAGCAGCAGGAATATAAAGCAGCATTTCAAAATTTCAGTTTTTTTAATTTCCACTTGCTTGCCGAGCCTCCAGGAAATCTAGAAGTTCAGTTACTGTATAAACTATATACCTATAGTCTTTTACATACTTAACAGACCAAGAGAAACTGGTAATCCTCACCCTTAGTAACAGCCAGTGTTCACTCACAGTCAGCGAAAGGGCTGACATCCAACACAAAAGACATCTGCTCAGGGCAGATGTGTGGCACAGCTCATCCTAACATGCTAAAGATGACAGTATTTCATGTTACTTTATTACTTTTTGAATTTACTACTGCTACTGAAAGTCAAGTCCAAGCAGGGGGATACTGTGCCACTTGAGCTTTTAATGTCATCTGCTGCAGGGGTTAGCAGCTGTCACTGTCACCAGGAGAAGCATCTCCAGACTATCTCCCAACAGCACAGGCTGAGCTGCAACCCAACACAGCACCCAAGCAGATGCTTACCTTTAGGGATAATAGGGATAAACAAATAGTTTCAAAAGTTACTTATTTTCTCCATGTTACTCATGTGCTCAAATCCCTCACTAAGTCAAGCCTGTTTAAGTCACTGCAGTTTAGAAATCCTTTCATTTAAGAACATAATGCTAGAAGTACAAAGTTCCATTTAAAAAAATGGCCCGAACTGTGTTCACTTACGGCTTAACCTGAATTTCAGTGAAAGCAGAACAACCTAGGCCTTTCCACTGACTTCAGAGGAGTCTGGCTACCTCCCCTATGCGTGTAAGTGAAGCAGGCAAACCCAGCACCAGCAACTGAAGACCAAGAGTTCAAACCCAAGTACCATCCACCACTACTCACACAGCAGCTCAAAGGCAAATGCATGACAATATTATGAGCCTAAATAAAGGCAAATGCATTACAATATTATGGGCCTAACTGTACAAATGGTGAAGCCCAGGAAAGCATCTAACCCACAGTCATTCAGCCTGCATGACAGAGCCAGTGCAGAAATGTGGTGGGCAGAGGTCCAAGGCAGAGCTGGGGACCACTCTGGCTTTCCTGCACTTGCCTTTCCAGGTGCAAGCAAAACACTTACCCTGCTGGACATTCAGGAGCCTTTATCTCTTCACAGTCATCATCCACCCAGTGGGTTTCTCCTACCAGAAAATTCACATAGGAGTTTAAAAAAATAAAAAATATAAGATCTGTGGATACAGCTACAGGTTTCACAGAAAATATATATTAAGAAAAGGAAGTCTAGCTCCAATTAATGGACTGACTTGTCATACTTCCCATGAATAATGAGAATATCTTTTCACAAAGCTGAACAAGTAATCTGGTTATATTCTACTCAACAAAAATACCCAAACAAGCACTTCTACAAGCAGCTCTTAAAACTGGAGTTAAAAGTGTCCTTTTGACCGCAGAAGACAGTGGTAATGCTTTAGACACAGTGGTCATCTATTTTAATTTTTTTTTTTTTCCAATCTGTCAAAAACAGGTAGTGCTGCTTCTGGCTGTGAATTCCCACCCTCCTCCCATCAGTTCTGATGGCTCCATGAGCTGATTCATCTGGCTAAAGGCCCAAAACAAAATTCATTCTAGGGAAGAAAAACAACTCTAAATAGTTTCCAGCTGGTTTGGAGGGGTGATCAGCTCATGGATCAGGTGAGACTCAAGCTAAAAAAAGCATTAAATACTCTTTCAGACATAGATTAGTTAAAACTACTTCATGTAATCAACTATTTTCTTAAGGTTTTCACTGCTGAATGCTATCTATAGAGTGGCTCATGACTTGCACTTTTACTTTTCCCAAATTATTAACTAACAAGCCTACTTTCAGAACCTGGAGCTATTAAAGGAACTGCAATTCAAGTAAAAGAACAAAACAAAAAACATCATCGAAAAGACCTGCAGGAAATGTGTGCTGCAGCAATTCCAACTGACCATGACAGGAGGTGGAGACACAATTTCCAAGGGGAAAAAAAAGAGCAAACAACACACTATCTTCAGACAGGCAAAGGCAGAAAGAGGAAACACTGTTCTCACATAAAGTGTAGTCCTGTCAGTGTTCCAGGGTCGTTGAGATAGTTGTTACCCAATTAAACAAAGATAATGTACATTAAAGCTGGAGACATACAAATTCCTCTGTCTTGACACTTGTGAGAGGAAGCTCATAAAAAAGTCAGGAACTGGAAACTATACCAGTATTTAAGTGGTCTCAGCTTCTGGTTTCTTTGGGAAGGGCAAAGGGATTTGTTGGAAAATACATATTTCATTTGGATTCCCAACAGCAAAATCCAAGTAAACAAAAAGGCTCATTTTCAGTGTATGGACGGATCTGGACCTTCATAATTTTCTGAATGTATGCATTTGTCCAAAATGGTGAAACAATTTCAAACTGTAACTCTTGCCCCAGCAAAGTTAAGGAATGAAAAAAGTAAAAACTAGGTGAGATACAAAAGCAAAAACCTGTAGACCTCATTACCAAGGACCAGAAGACCTGCTGTGAATGGCAGACACACTAGACAGGCAGGATGTGCTCTAAAAGAGCAGAGCAGAGGACGAAAGTAAAGTCTTCACAGCCCATCCACCTGCCAACAGGGCAGGCTGCTCTGCAGCCATGGTGTGTCACGGTCATCTGAAGACCACACCACCCACCTGAGAGCTACCCTTGGATTCTTGCAACTCCTCTTCCACAAGAAACAAAGCCTACAGATTTTAGGCCAAGTAGTTTGACCGGAAGCTTTTGTGGTGGGGGTGGAGAGAGGTTGAGACAGAGATAACATATCTAGGAATGCTCGTTCCTTCTTCGTTCCTTCTGAGATCATCAGATATCCCTGCACTCTCTGTGATGCAGACAAATGCATATGAACACT
Organism: Hylia prasina; assembly: GCA_013397195.1. Classification (NCBI taxonomy): domain Eukaryota; kingdom Metazoa; phylum Chordata; class Aves; order Passeriformes; family Sylviidae; genus Hylia; species Hylia prasina. The sequence continues at coordinate 523,235 of VYXD01015987.1, forward strand.
TTAGAGCTTTGCTTTAAACTCTTCGTCATCCACCTCCACCTCCTCTCTTTCTACCATTATCTCTACAGGTACAGATAACGTCCTTCAACATATGCTTCACCTCTGCTAGTGCCCAGAAAATTACAAACCAAACTCCCCACTTCCCCCACCTTCTAAAAAAAACCACACACGCACGAAAAAAAAAAAAATCAAAGCAAAACAAGGAGAGTTCCTCTTTTGGATGAAAACTCTTTACCCTGCCTTCTATTTGGTTTGGAAAGATAAGAGTTAGAAAGACCAAAGACGTACCTTTGCAAACGACTTGGTAATTAGTACAACAATCTCCTCTACTTAAGCAGTCTTCAGAGCAGTGACAAGCATTGTCATCATTCCTGGTTTCTCCACAGCGATCTTTGGTACACTCCCAGCCTCGAGCTAAAATATTCACAATGTAAGCAAGAATGAGAGATAGTAATCAAAACAAAAAGTAATCATTCATGCTATAATGAAAACACTCTAGTTGTTAATATAGGTATGTCAACCAGAAAGAAAAAGGACGCTTGTGACTCGCAAGTGCAGGAGGGCTCCTCCACAAACACGGGTGTATTTCTGCTACCCTCAGGTGTTGGATTCCAGGCTTTGTACAATCTCAATGCCAGCGAAAAGTGTGGAAAGGAAAGACAAAAAAGGATCTTCGCAGATAAATGGTGGAACCTAAAGCACAAACTAAGAATTCTGGTGTTTCTTCGGTAATCTTCGCTTTTCCTCACAACTTCCACAGACCCCTCTTCAATTTGTACAAAATAAGAGAGCAGAAAAGAGACTACATCGATGTAAAGTGAAGCCTTACTCCCACCATCAGTTCCTTACCCATAGTGCAGATCCAGCACCAACCTCAAAGATATGAAAAAACAGAAGCTGCTCTTCAAGGAAAAGCATGGCACAGCTGCTGTGAAAACTCCATCTTTTCTCATCTTGCAAATGAATTTAAGATCCAGCCTGTCTGAATTAGGTGCTCTCTCAAGCATTTCTTTGGAACAGAGCCTATGGTTTTAAACATACGTTTTTCCACAATAAAGTCCACCCAAGAAACTACAAAAATCACTTTAGACAACATGCACCCAGTAAAAAATCACACATCAGAGTAATGTCTTTTATCCTCTTTTCTGCTTAATTTGGGGCTTTCTTCTGTAAGTGTGTAATATTTACAAATCACACACGTGGTAATTGCCTGAATAAATGCCTGTGGGAGTATAGGGCCATTAGCAGAACAGCCCCAGGGGCTATACAGGTTTCCATATGCATATGTGAACATATTGAGTCTGCTGTGGACAGGAGTGTGAGGAACTGAAATTCTGCCCTTTGGTAGCAGACATCATGCTGGAAGTCTTCCAAAAAAGAGCCTCTCATTCTGCACCTATTTACAGCAGGGGTGGAACACTCTCAGCCTAAAATTCAGAAATTTTTGGCCTGGAACCAAACTTGTTTTTCATACTAGATTAGCTCACTCTTTTGCTACCAATATATGAAAATTATATAATCAAACAGAACTGAGGAAGTCAAAGAAAAAACTTTCAAGCATGGTGCATCCACAGGCAATGATATTTTAAATCATTACACTTTTCTTCTTGCTGCTTAATAAGTGTAATACTTCAATAAAGCAAGAAAAAGTTCAATGGCAAAAATAAAAGGCACCTGTGTCAACTCTGACTACTGTGCAAATAATGAAGGAGATGGGTACAACTAATGATTTAAATGCACTATGCTAAGAAGTAAAATATAACTCATATCCCTCTTTGAAGTTTTGCTTGCCTATGACTCATGGAAAAAAAAAAAAAGAAAAAAAAAGCCAAAAAAAGAAAGTGCACCTATTGCTGTATTTCTGTCCCCCAGGGTCCAATGAACTGAAGTCAAATGTTCTACCAGTGCAGTAATGTGCATCCTAACACCTGGAAATTAGGGTCTGGGGCACGGGTAGCAAGCCCTGGCTATCCCCTGCTCAAGGAGGACCCCCACTCCTGCAATGATCCCACCTTCCAAAGCATCCTCTCGAATCAGCCTGAATTGCTCCAATATTAAGTTATCAGCTAGGATGAAAAAGGATGGCTGACACAAAATGACCAAAGTCCAGTTTTTACCATGGCTTTGGATTGTAAACCAGAGGTCAGACTGGTGCCTGAACACTGATGATTGCTTTTAACTGAGTGTCAGAAGAGCTGCTTTTCTATGTGGTATGAAGAGTACCCTGCTTTTTCTGTCCCCGCAGTAAGGAGCGATAGGTGCACACTCCTACTGCTCCTTTCAAGGAAACATGAGCTGCATTTTGGGCTGAGCTGAGCCTGCCTGGCCAAGGCAAGGTGAGGAGGAGATGCAGGTTATGCCAAGGAGTACGGGTTTACCAAGCAGGTCCTGACCACTGGCAGAACCCGGGTGTCAGCAGTGCAGGACAGGAGACCCATCATACCTGTCTTTAAGCACAGCTCATCAAAGTCGAAGCAGCAGCTGTTGTAGCTCTTGCACAGGTTGTCACAGCGGCAGCCAGGAGGCTCTGCCTCTTGAAGTTCAAAGCATCTGTTTTTGCAAGAGCCAGAGGTATTGATCCAGGGGGAATCTGACAGGACTGTGTGGAACAAGAAACAGGGCAACAACTGTCAGGCTGGCAGCGATGGGACAGGCGGCTCAGCCCTGAGCCACTCGAATGAGCAAAGCCTTGGATACTTGCTCTGGGAAAGGGAAGGAAGCAAGGAGAGCAGAAGAATTGCTCGAAGGAACGAAACAAAGGAAGAACAAATTCAAAAAAGTTGTTCTTTGGGGGGGAAAAAAAGGAAGCAGCATGCTGTGATAACATCCTGCAAAGAAACAGCCCTGGCTTTACCTCTGTAACAATCAAGAGATCATTAGCAGAAATGTATTGAAGTCTCCAAGGCCCCATTCCAGGAGCTGCAGCTATTCCACAGAAGCAGGTCTTTGTTTTCAGAAACCAAGTGACATTTTCATGGCTGGCTGGGCAGTTTACATAGGAAAGGACTCCAATTAATCTACATGCAGACAGCAGGACTTGGTTTGCTACACTGGAAGGTGTCAAATCAATGTGAAGCATGAAAGAAAACTTTAAAATGCTCTATAGATAAAATGAGAAATAAAGCAAGGCTTTTTGATGGGCTTCTGCAGAACACCAAATTATAAAAACTTAAAAAAATACGGAAGTATTTAAGAAATCAATAATTATTATGTGTATAAGTAAATAGACGACTGCCAGTCTGCAAGCCATGAATAATGTCTTAGACTTCGATAATCTATTTATTAGTAAGAGCCCTTAACATCAAAGTTGATATATGTCTGCTTTTCTCAAAACTTTCCATTTTATGAATTTTATATATTTTAAAAGTATTTCTTGTAGGAGAATCCTGCATAGCAGCTTATATGAAGCAGGAAAATTGTGTGCCGTTCTCTAGGGTTAATTGTATTTTATGAAATAAAGTAAGGAATGTATGTTATCCTTTAAATACAGAGGTGTTCCAAGGAAAATTTCACAATGCCTTTTGTTCCTTGAGAGACCTATTAAAATTAAGTATTTGAAATTGTCTTGTGTTTTGTTTTCTTTTGGGCCATGGTTTGGTTTTGGGTTTGGCAAACCTCACCATGATTAGCAGTATGACTTTTAGAGGACTGACGCAATGGCACTTTTGGGAAATAGTTGCTCTGATATTTTCTTATGTATTTTTCCCCCTACACTTTTACACAGCTGAGAATTTAGTTTCCACATAAACTGAAGGGAAATCTCTTCCCAAATAAGATGGCATTAATTGAACACTGTGAGAATGGATGGAAAGATCATGAACGGGGAGTTTGTAGCAGCTGATGTCTCACCAGCTCTCATCCCAAGCACTACTGCTCCACCCTTGGAGTGGCACTGACTGGACACCAGCACAAACCACTTCAGGGAATAAACCTGTCAGAAAATCAGTGCTACAGCAAGATCATAGGTAAGAAACCCAAATGTACCGTGGCTGCAGTCATGGCTCATGGCAGTGTCAAGGCACAATCATATACCTGCTGGAAAAGGTAGGAGCAGACAACGCCATCTTTCTGTTTCTGTGGGGTTTTATTTCAATCAGGTCAGCAGTGCTCAGTGTGAGTAACACCATACACACAGTGAAGCTTCACTCTGTACACACCCTGCAAGAATGCTCTTAGTGAGCCACTTTGGCCATCTGAAAATCCAAGCAGATAAAGATTGTGCATCTATGCTGACAATACACAGATCAGTATTTTCTTTGCTTACATCAGTAGGTCACAAAGCTATACTAGAAATTAATCACATGAGAATTGTTTCAAATCATGTTAACATGCAAATTTTCAGAGTTAGGAAGTTGTGGTCCTTATTTTTGATGACAGCTGCTTCCTATCAAATGCTTCTGAAAATCTATTACCAAAAAATATTTTCATGTTATTTAACCTCTTCCACTACTTCCTCTTTTGGAAGCTAGGTAATACATAATCACAGATCCAGAAAGCTGCAAATCAAAGGTATTAGAAACTTTAAGGTATTACATAGCAGCATATAAACCTTACCCTGGGCATTCGTTTCAAAGGGCTGAGGGAGATCTTTCCAGAAGGAAAAAAAAACCAAACCAAAATCAACACATCAACATGGTTTAGGAAAGAGAAGGTGTAAAACTGACTGCAGATTACTTGAGATACAGTTAACTGCAGCTCAAGGAATGAGCTGTTGTAAAGAGCAGCTAATTTATACCAGGAAACGACCCAAACAAACTGCCCATAGAAGCTGTGCAATCTCAGACCTTGAAGATTTTGAAGAGGAGCTAGGCCAAGATCTGTCAGAAACACTTCTGTAAAACTGACCAGGTCTTGGGATATAGAGGTCTACATGGCTGTTCAACATCCCTTCTAGCTCCACCTTCTATAACTGCAAGGAGGGTTTCCATTTCATGGAAGAAAGGTTTAGCTCACCTACCTTGTCTAATTTTTTCACGTCTTGACAACCACCTCATTAGTGATGTAGTGAATTATCCCAAATCACTTAGCAAATTCAGGTCACACATCCTGAGTCAATGTATGGCACTTTCCATATAGCAGCACAAAAGAGAACTTGCTGAATTTCTCCAAATACATTAAGATTGCTCCTTTGTTCCTCATGCTTGACCTTGCCTTTGCAGCCAGACCATGATTTTCAGGTCGTGCACAATGCCATGGCACAGGTACTGGTGCATGCAAAATAGTTCGAAAATATATCATCAGGAGCTCTCTCCCTGGTGAGCACTCTCAAGTTAGCAGAAACCCCTGTACAGAACAAACTTAGACAGTTTAAAATCCTTTTCAAAATTCCTGTATACCTCCACAGCTCCTGCAATCAGATGGTGCAGCAGGCACAGGGTCCTCAGCCTGAAGATCTTTCCTTCCTTATTGTATGAACATAAAGCTTTATGTATGTATACATAAAGCTTTTCACATTGTTTTCCATACATTCCTTTTATTGCCTCTATGTTCAAAACAGCCATCTAATTGTCTTCTATGTTATAGCTTAGAGAGCAAAGCTAAATAGGGCAATAGTGCCTTTGTGATTCACTTCAAGAAGTTGTTATATTTCTATTCTAAGGGTGTTATATTTATCTTAGAAAGTGCCATATCGAACTATTTCTTTTGATTGTCTGATTACAAGGTTTAAAAATAATAAAATCAATTTATTTGCAGTAGTGTTTAAAACAGGACTACACAATATAGACACACTTATAGAGTCATAAGAAGGAGACTGCCTAGTAAAAATTTGCCATTTTTGGATCCCATATGGAATCTATATGGAACAACCAAATACTTAAACAAAACATCTGGAGCGCTATTTCTGCTAGATTATACTCTTATTATGAACTTCCTTTTCATTTTTGCAATGAGTTAAATCCAAATGAAAAGTCAGATAAGGGAAAAATTACAAGTGTTCCAACAGAAGAAAAACGTGACTCCATTTTTAATGGCATGCTTAAAACTACAGTGAGAAGAGACAGAAAAACTACAGTGTTTCTCCTTCCAAAGCATTAAGTTATCCTGCTGTGATCAAGAACCATGCTTCAAGAGATTACTAAGGCCATTTTCCCTGATAGTGCTTAAAAAGATGGCTAAGAAATTCATAAAGCAAGTGACTTACAAAGGCAAAGTTATGGGAAAATGTGAGCTTTGGTTCTCTACTGTCTCTTAAAATACTGAGTAAAAAATTTATGTCAATTAAATCATTTGTTGGGTACAAATATCCAGCATATGAAGTGTATAAAGACATACATCTGTACATTGTAAAAAGAGAACAAGAAGGGGTGTTTTAGCCACTGTGGTGGTACTTTGGCATGCATTTGCAAGGCACTAGGAAAAAAACCACAATGTTTTTGGCTCACAGCAGAGGTCTGTGCTAGATGAAAACAAAAATTTGCTTACAATCATGGCATACCTCTGGAGAAACAACAAATTGGTTTCTACAATAATGCTTGGTAAATAAAGTGTTTTGTCAATATAAAATAATTAATTCTTAACATCAATACACTTGGGAGCAAATAAGCTAAAGAATAGTGAAGTTGAAAAAGAATTTATATCAATCTTTTTTTCTGGATATTTTGTTGGACTGCTCTTCTAATGAAGTATAATTGGAAGTCATGCAATTAAGAGTGACTAAGTAGGTTCTTTGAACACAGTGCTTTCAGTTTGCTAAGAAAACCTGCACATCTCCAGTGTAACTTTTTACTGTCTATACTTCACTGTGACTATACTCCTTTATGCTTTGCTATCATGTTTCTTTCCTCCTGCAATAAAAGTAACGAAGTTACACGAACACAGAATGGACAAAATCCTCCATTACTTTTGTCTCTCATTATCACACGCTTGACTGGACTACTTCAATGCCAGGTGTTGGGTCAATCCCACCCGTGAGCAAGTTTTCAACAGATTTACAAAGGTACCCCATCTCGTGCCCTTTTCAAGGGATCCTGTGTTTCTTCCTACTTTTCTGGAATGCTGAGCTAGTCCTCCTGCTATTGGAAGGAGCACACAGCTACTATTCCCAGCCCTGGAGGTGTTGAACAGTGCTGGCTGGCTCAGCAGAGTTGGCACCCATCAGCTGCAATGGGACCCCAATATCAGACCTCTGAGTCTTCAGTAAAAACAGCTGAGCCCTGCCCTACAAAGTCACCAGTGAGACCAAAGCAGCTGGCACTCAGGTGTTGAACACTTGAAATGCAAATCCTTCCCATCCCTATCACACACACTACACATCTGTTCTACAGTTAACATTCTAGAAGATTTTTTAAAAATCATTTTTCAAGCATTTTTTTGACTGCTATAAAGATCAAAAGCAATAGCCACTATCTTCTTGATTACCTAAAATGCCTCTACTCAGTGACCAGCAGCCCTGATAGTGGCTGTAATTAGACACCAATTCCTCAAAGAGAGAGGACAGGAGGACAGAGATACATTATCAGGAACACAAACTCTGGCCACGGCAAACAATTTTATAATTAAAATTCACAGGCTATCATTACAGAAAGGCATTGCAAATGAAACCCTTTCACTTCAGTTACGTTAACCAGCTCTAACTCAATGACCACAAGTTTCCTTTCTCCTGCCAAAGGAACAGAGACACAAGTCAAGCCTGCTTTTTCTTGAATAAAAAAAGACTAGTTGTCTGGTTTATACATTTTTCCATTTGGACTATGCTTGAGCTCACAGAATCCTATACCGCCCCACAACACAAATAACAGTTCCTCCTGTGGCATGTTCTTTCTGTCTTCCAAAGAAAAAACAGTAGAAGGCGTAAGAAAAGCAGAGGACTCGGTGACAGCACATCTGCACGAACACCTGCTCTCCTCTCCCAGCCCTCTCCGCCGTCAGATGTCTGCCGTCTACTGTTCACAAACCAGCATGACCTCAGGAGCCACAGAAATCCCAAAAGCTTTTCTCACCAGTGGCTCTTGAAAGCATTAATCAAGTTTCTAGAAACCGCTTCAATAGCTACCAAAATAAACCCACCACCCTTAAAGTCATCAGGGAGTTTCTCTTAGCGCCAGGAGGAAGCCGTGCAGAGTACAAAACAAAACACTGCAAACTTCAGGAACTGATGAGACCGATCTCTGTGAGTCTGACAGAGCTCAGTCCTAAAATAAGCTAAATTTTCCATAGTCACATGCACACAGAGCAAAAGTTTAAGTAAATAGGAGACCTATAGGTGAGTCCCAAAGGTCAACTGACTCGGGCTCAGCGAGTTATTTATTCTTCTCTATATCCTAGAGGGAAAAGGAACAAGCAAACTACTGTTACAGAGTAGGAATGGTTTCTAACCAGAGTCTATAACATAAGGGTATATGATGATGTATAATTTATGCCGGTTACTGTACCTGAGACTGGGCCCTCATCCCATTCTTCAGATCTCCTAAATCGATTTGTCGTAAATCCCATGCAGACATTTACTCCAAAGGCAAAAGCAAATAAGGATATAACCTGCAAAAGTAAAACAGCCAAGTAAGCAAACGGTGCAAGAAGCAGGACTTTTGCACTAACAGCATTATGCATAAAGGGCAGAGATGGTCCTCAGTACATTGGAGCTCCCCAGCACTGCAGTTCCCATCACTGGAGCAGCAGCTGACAGCGTCACCGTTGGAGAGTAACACAAACCAGAAGGGGTTTATGAATAAAACATCTCTTTCTGAAGCTGAAACGCTCCTTTTTGTAGGAACTGAGGCAGGAGAGACGAGCTACTCCTCCTCTAAAAACAAACACGGTCCTCTCCTCCCCTACCTGGTGCGAGTGGACGCAGCCCTGCTTAGCCATACCAGGGAATTCTTGAAAAGCCTACGCCGCACCGTCGCCTTTTTTTATAGCGAGCGGAGACCTCTGTTTGCTCGGGGAGTTCAGGCTATTAGCTACGAGTAATCCCACCTGGTGAGGTTGACAGGCTCGTGTGATTTGTCCAGGGGGTGATTTCATCATGTTTCACTCACAAATCGCAGCTCCGAGTGCAAGAAGCTCCAGGCATCATCGCTCGCTGCGCCCTCCCCCCAAACGCACACCCGCGCGCTTTTATGTGGTTTCCTCTGGCAGAGCGGGGCTCGCTTGTGCCGCTGAGCCAAGAGCTGTTCCTGCTCGTTTTATTCTCCTCACAAAAGTAACACGCCTAAAAGAGAAACCAAATGCGTCTCCATCTGGCTCAGAGAAGAAGCGGGGGGAAGCCGGCTGGGGGCTGCGAAATGCGGATCTGCCGCTGCCAGCCCGGAGCTGTGTCAGGTGTGGCGGC
>VYXD01015987.1:538910-622611 GCA_013397195.1 Hylia prasina
AAACCACCCCCCCCCCCCCAAAAAAAAACAACCAAAAACCAACCCCCCCAAAAAAAACAAAAGCAAAAACAACCCACCAAAACAAAAAAACATCTGAGGGTCTTCTGGGGTTTGAGCCTACTTCACATGAGCATGAGCCTGACTCAAGCAGATCTATTTTACCTGCATTAGGACTGCAGGTCTACACCACTAAATGCAATCAGTCCAGCACAAAGAGAAGGAAATCCTGAAGAAATTAAGATAGGTGATGAAGAGGAGATGTCCTCCTAAAGAGAAAAACCATTATTAAACACTGCCTAATCTGCCTGCTCTGATTCACTGGTGACATGAACATTTATGTGGCAGAGGATACAACAGGAACTGTCCAGGCTTTTGTTCATAGAAAAATGCATAAAACACACACTAACATGTTAACAAATTTAATCCCTAGCTGTTGAGAAGGGTGAGATATTTCAATACCTTGGAAATAACTGGCTTTTCTGCCCTTTTCCTTCAGAACAGAAATAAACCCAGCAAGTGGAATCCGCTGGCAGACTGGTAAGTCCTAGCTATCTCTTCTCTCATCCTCTCACCCCAACCATTTGTAGAGATACACTGCAAATCAAAACAGGTTAAAAACTTCCCTTCCTTGGAAGGTTTTACAGCTGGGTGAGTTTCCTGCCCTGGTGCTCAGCGCTGGCAGCAGTGACACAGTGAGCTGCAAACTGCTGCTGCTTCCCAGCCCCAGCCGGACACTGTCACTGAGGAGCATCCGTGGGCAGGGGAGCGGGCAGGGACGAGCTCTGCTCTCCCCCCACTCCCTCTGCTCCCAGGGCAGCGGTGTCACCGCAGCATTCACTAAACACCCTGCATTTCTTATTAGGCATCTGCTGCTGCCTCTTGTAATGGCAAAGCACAAAAGCGTAAAACAATCGCATCTTGCTTTTTGGGTCATTTCGGACAGATGGGCCACTTTCCAAGCATCACAAATTTTCCTAAGTTGAAACATGTCACCGCAAGTTCAGTTGAAGGTCACATTTTTTTTCTGATTTCAGCCGAGTGCAAAGATGACAAATGTAAGTACAAAGGGAAAAACATCCTGTTGGAACAGTACTCCCTGTTTTCTATGGGTAAGAAAAGAATAAGCAACATTTCAACAACAAAACAATGTGATCCATTGCTGAATTATGTTTTCCTAAACCCATATCATAACGTGTAACTGAATAAATTTCAAAGTCTGCAGGAATGCAATATAAAAATAATGAAGAAAAATGCTAGTAATCAAAAATATGCGATCAGTTTGCATAAGGATTATCAGGGGGTTTTAGGCAAATGCTATTTCACTTTCTCAGCATAAAACTTTGGAAAGGAATAAAGTATTTTTTCTAATGGATTAAACAAGTAAACTGCAGGGAAACTCAGGTCACTTAAATATTAATAGATTTCATTATTTTAAAACAAATAATCTTACTGATCTAAGTTTTGTTTAACTTATATTTTGTTTTTGTATTTAGCAAAACATAACTTTCAAAAAACCACAAGTCATTGGGTTAGTGATTGCTGACTGCTGTAGACCAACAGCAGCTCTGCTTTGCTCAGCCTTCATAGAAGGCTCCCCACCCTGGCAAATGTCCTTTTCACAGCAGACAGGACTGAAACCAGCTTAAAATTATACTTGTTGAAGATTTCTGTGGCAGAGACAGATGTTCCTGGGCATCCATAGAGAGCCTGCAAAACTATTTAATTTATTATCTTTTCGCTGTCCATGGCTAACCTTTCTCCAGGACACTGAAACGAAACAACTTTGATGGCAGCATCTGATCCAACCCATGTAAAAAAGACTTGAGTAAGCTGTTGCTCTTGAGTAAGCTGTGAAGAGAGTGGGGACATCTCCTTTGCCAGCTGCAGGGAGGGTTCCTGTGGTCCCTGCTCAGTTGTGCAAGCTCAACGTTTCAGTTTTTTGGGAGAGGAGGAACACTACGATTAAATCGCCTTTAAAACAAAAATAAAAAACCAACACACTTTGGGCAAAGAAGCCAGGATGGCTGATGGAAAGAGGCAAGGAGCAGCAATATGTTCAGGTGACAGCTGAGGTCATCAGAGGAGCACCCCTAGCCCTGTGTGAACTGAGTTCCCTTTGCACCGAGACAGAGCAGGAGCACAAACTTCCTCTGTGGTAGCTTAAGTCATGAAAGTTGGTGTGAAAATGGGTGTGGGACTATAACCTCATGTTCATATCCCTATTAGCTGGGAGTCTAAGCCTGCTGGAGGATCTGCTTGATTCTGCAAATAATTCCAGCATGGTTTTGGAAGGAACTGAAATAAAAAAAAAAAAACAAAAACAAAAAACAAAAACAAAACAAACAAACAAACAAACAAACACCACAAAAACCCCCCAAACAACAACAACAGCAACAAAAAAACCCAAAACAAAACAAAAAAAACAAAACAAAACAAAAAAAACACAAAACCAAAAAACAAACAAACAAACAAACAAACAAACACTAGGAAAACTTTTGTTGTTTCCTATTCTGATGCATTATGAATAAAACAAGCCAAACTCCAAACCCCATTGAATAAGGGCAGGTGGAAGTGCAGTCAGACTGCAGAACGGAAGGCACAGGGGAGAGGCATGGGAAACTTCTGGAGAAGTGGCAGATTGAACACACAAACCAGGCGTGATGCTGCCAACAGCAACTGCAGGACAGCACAGTAGATGAGGGGTACCCAATATCCCATGACTGTCATCTCCAGCCATCTGTGGGGAATGCTGGGCTGGCTTGGCAGAGCAATGGGAGGGCAGAAAAAGACATCTTAGTGTTGAGGGTGAAAAGAGACAAAATACATTAGGAGAACAGAGCTTTGGAGACTCCAAAAGGGAATCTACCTCTTGTTCTTGCTGTTGTGGGGTTTGTAAGGAGGAAAACATCCTTGTGATCTCTGCCCTATTGCTAATGCTCTTTCAGTTGTACTTTACTGCACAAGTTATATGTTAGGGAATGTCAAAAAAATAGAGCATCTTTAGCTGCACTGAATTTATGTAGTCAAGCACAAATGACCCGAGTCAGTGCTTTTGGACTTGGCAGCCAGCTGAGACTGGGACCCTTCAGGTTGTTTCCTGTAAGCAAGGACTTAGATTCTCTGGTACAATCATGCCATTTACAAGGAATATACAAAGAAATGCTGTTCCCCTGAGCAGGGAAAGCAATCCTTTAATTCTAGATATCCAAAAGGCACTTAAGGGCTTCTTACATTTCTCCCAGATGAAGGGTCATCAGCACCAAAGGAATTTCACACCATCTTACAGCATTCCCTCTGTCCTGGCTGGAGGGGTGACCTTTTCTGGGGATTGCCTATTGTCTTCACTGCCACTTTAGCTGCTCACCCTCAGCATGGAAAGAACTAAAAACAGGCATTTACAGGTGATGGCAACTTAATTATTTACAAAATATTGTTTCATCAAGATGTTTTCTCTTACCCTTATAATATTTTCATCCAGTGGATGTTTATGATTGTCCCAGCCAAAATTAATTTTGGGTGTGCAAAGGGTCTTTGAGGAGTGCCTGAAATGACTGAGGAAGCTGTAACTCTCTTCTAGTGTCACCTGGTGCAGGTACCAAATTGTAGCCATAAACTCATACTCTTCTTTCTCCAAAGATGGCTGAACCAAGCCATATTTTCTCTTTATACAGCCTGTGGAGTCTTTAAATATTGCACTGACCATCCTTTGTTGGTCCTGATACAGATGAGTGCCAGTTCCCACCATCCCTCTCACACCTGAGGCCAGTGCTGGCACACCAATCCATGGGCTGGTGCAGCTGGAGGGGCTGCAGTCCTTGCAGTTGCAATCAGAGTTTCCCTGTCCCCTGTGGTAGCTCCAGCATTGAATTTGGTGCAGGGCTGGTCCCCCTTTGCTGCTGCTACAACACAGGTTCCTCACCACCATCCTGTCCCAGTTCCAGTAACCCTTGTCCCATTCCCTCATTCTCCTGTCACATTCTCCTGGCCAGAAAAGGTTTTCAAGCTCTCATATTCATCAGCAGCACCAGGGACATACAGCTAATACTACTTAAAATATTTTTCAGCAGTGTGAAATATACAGCAATAGGTTCAAATCCACAAATGTCCTGTGGATAGTAACTCCTACCTTGGAATTCGCTTCAGCATCTTTTCCCTTTTTACTGCTATTTGTCATGAGTTCTGGTGCATGCTGCTGCACCAAAATCTCCTGCTTCAAGGACTAGCACTTAAATTAGGCAGTCTGGAGCAATTCTGCAGAGCCCAGTTGCTGTAGTCAAGTAATTGAAAATTCAGGGTGTGGGGTGAAGTGTCCCTGGGCTGTATTCTTTCCCTCTGATTTGTTATGCTGTTTGCAAAATAGCTGAGGGAAATGTTCCAATCCTGTCCCAGGTTTGCGCAGGGCTCTGCAAAACCTGGAGTGATCCCCTGTGGAACATACTTCAGAAGTCCTGCCTTTGGTGCCTCTGAGAGCTTTTGCTGTTGCATGAACAGAGCAGTACAATCATCCTTTCTTCAGGTTAATACATTTTCCTCTTGCAAATTATCCACTTCTGGCAAAAGAATGACCAGGGGGGATGGTTTGTGTGTAAACACAAGGGTATGGATGTGTCTGGGAACTAGTGGGCTGGTGCTGGCTAAGTGCATGTGTAGCCTGGCAGCCTCAGCAGCTCATCCTGCCATGTCTTGGCAGCCACCTGCACTGCCACATGTGCCAGTATAGAGCTAGAAGCTTGAAATTTGGCATAGATCAAGAAGCCTGCAGGAACAAAGCATTATTACCCAGGAGAATCCATATATCCCATGTTCTTTGAGCACCACAGGTATGAGGCAGGACCTCATCTGAACACACCATTAACAACAGCAAGCAGCAGGGAACAGAAATCTGTGAAGGGAATAAAATGTGACATTTCAGTGATGTGGATGGGAGGAGGTGCTGCAGGAGAAAAGGCTTCAGGAGAAGAATGGCAGGAACGACTCTGGCCATGTCCCACCAGTGGTGTTTCTGCAGGTTTCTACATCAGATGACGTGGCAGGAAAAAATTAGGTTATGGACAAGGATGGGTTTCTAAGAACTTCTTCAAAGTAAAAAAGGAAAATAAAACTGGTAAAGAGCTAAGTGACAGCAAAGGCAAGAGAGGTCTTTAAAACTAGAAGGCTTTCAGGTTAAAATTTTTACCTAGCCAAAAAAATACATGGAAACAGGAGAGCAGAGGGTGAGAATCCAGAAACGTGCAGTAGTGCATTATGTGGAGAGACCGGGGCTGCCATGGGCCAGACAGCTGAGGCCCTCACGAGCCCCTCATGAGGCCAAGAGGGCAGCACCTCAGGTAGAACAAAACAGAAAAGGGTAAAAAGGGTAAAAAGTGCTGTGCAGGTAGTGATGAGTGAGGGGGGAAGTAAGAGAAACAGCTCTGCAGACAACAAGGTCACTGAGGAAGGAGGAGAGGAGGCGCTCCAGGCGCCAGAGCGGGGATTCCCCTGCAGCCTTCAGAAAATACCTTAGAGAAGCAGGTTTGTCCTGAATGACCCTGGCCCATGCAAAGGCCCCAGAGCAGGGCAGGGAGATGTATGAGCAGGAGGGAGCAGAAGAGAGGGGCTCTTATGGACTGACCATCCCCTCAGTGCTGCCTGGGATGGTGGGGAAAGGTAGAGGAACCAGGAATAAGAACTGGGAAAAGGGGAAAGAAAGGTACTGGTTTAATTCTTTAATTTGCATCCTACTATCTAAATCTATTTTAAATGGCAACAAATTGAACTCATTTTTACCAAGCTGAGTGTGTTTTGCCCATGACACTAACTGGGTAAGTGATCTCCCTATCTTTATCTCAATCCATGGGCTTTTCCATCTTATTTTCTCCCCCTACACTGTTGAGGAGGGGGAATGAGAGAGTGGGCATCTGGCAGCCAGACAAGTCCAAACCCAATACAGCTTTCTAGTAAAAATCTCTGCAAGAAACAATGAAGTTAGATAAACAAAGGAGAAAGCTTTTGGACTTCTGAGACTTCTGAGTTACTTCACAAGAAAAACAGTATGGATGGAGGGCATGAAGCCCCACAAAGAAAGGAAAAGAAAACAGCTGACTAGGAACTGTGGTAGAAGAGCAGGTATCTGAGGACAGTCTCCCAGCCTTGGATGTAATCCATCTGCAATAGGAGAAAAGTTCTGTCTGGCTTAGGGTGAGAGGACAGGAGCTGAGCATACCTGCTATTATCTTGTATTTTTAATCTCTTTTCATCCAATTTTTCACGTACAGCACTATCAACTAGAACTTCTAAGCAATTTGTCACTTCAGTGTTTTGAAACATGAAGCCTTCTAGGACAGAAGACCATTTACCCTGAATCTTTCTCATGGAATTTAAACAATAGGAAAATAGTTCTCCATTAGTGATAGAGCCAATACATATTTATTTTTACACTTATGTCTTTTTTGTGTACCAAAGTGACAGTGACCCTGTTCTCTTTTATTCTAATTGTGTGGAGCACACACAGTTTCACGAGTTTTGAGACAAAGAAAGCCTGTGAGATCATTTGGTCTGGCTCCCTACAAACGCAGTTGTCATCTCACCCGGTGATGAGCACAGGGGAGGGTGAATCCCAGCTGGGCTGGTGTGGGTGGCCTGGGGACACCTGTGCTGGGAGGCTCAAAACCCCTCATCCAGCAAGGTCAGGGATGCTGTCAGATTTGTAAGCAGCTGAAAACCAATCTGTGTTACTGGTGTGTCAGCAATATCAGGTTTTGATGTGTTTCCATAAGCAGTCCATTAATCTGGGGAAGTGCCATAAATGAGCACTTCCAATAGCACACGGGAATTTGGACAAGTTGGTGCTTGGATTCATTTGGCATCCTTTGGTAAAGGCTACAGTGCAGGCACAGCTATGAACAGCTCCAGCTTTCAAGAATGATGCTAACATATCTATAGCTGTCTGTAATTCAAACACAGCTGGCATCCTTGATGAATAATTGGAAACCTCCTTGCTGCAGTGACATTAAACTCATAGTTTAACCTTCAACCTCTGAAATAAGCTAAGATTTTGTAGAATAAATATTACTACACAAGTGGATAACTACTTTGTTTTCTTAACATCTTATACGGGCCAGCCTCCTAGGAGGAAGCATTTCTCCAGCCTTGCACTTCATGGGAAGCTCTTAATCTAAAAATGTCTCTATCTGTCCCTGAATAGCAGGTTCTCCATGGGCAGCCAGTCGTAGGGGCACAGTCACCTTTGCTTTCTTTTAGGTACAGGCATCCCCCCAGTATCTCTTCCTATTCACCAGGCACAGCCAGTGCTCTCTGCCAGCCCTCAGCCCACCTCCCCAACACCCCACCACACATCCAGTGGGGAGGGCTGGAGCACTCATGTAGACTTTAGGCAGAACTCAACACCCCTAAAATGCCCTATTTTCCTTTTTTTGTTGTTTTTCATGGGACAAGTCCCAGTTCCTCTTGCAGAGCTCAGAGTTTCCGTCACAGACATGATGGCAATAAGGAACAGTGTGCACAAGCACTCACTGACACATGCTGACAGGAAGCATGCATAGATCAGCAGAAATTAGAAGCAAATCACAGTCAAAATCTAAGCAAATCAGAAGCAAAAGAAACTTGAGAGAAGGACCCAAGACTAATACTTCAAAATCAGAATAATCAAAATTATTATGAGTCCATTATGAGGAGGGGAACTATGAGGCATGCAGCGTTTCATAGCTCTTTATCAACTTGCCTCTCTAATCAGCACTTTACAGTTGTGGCATAGGGAGTTATGGAAAAAAATACAGATGCTTGAAGTGTTACTTCCCTGATTAAAGAAATCCATGTATTTCCCCTGGAGAAAAAGGCTTAGGGAGCAGTACCTGTAACAGGAAGCTTATTGAGACAGATTGCCTTTAAGCCTAGGACTTCACTAGTGAAGCTCCAGACACTGGAAATTTTAATATAAATCAAAAGCCAAGTGATGTAGGAGTTCTAATCTCATATTTATGTACTTGCATAGTATTAATACCGTAGGAGGTAAATATAAACAAAACAAAAGATACTTTGCTCATGTCTGTGCTGGATGCCAATTTTGATATTGCTATAAGGTAAGAATATATATGAAAAGCAGTTTATATTAAAACGGTTAAGAGAGGAGGTCTCTTCAGAAAGCAAAACAAGCTATACAAGAACTACCGTGGTTTCTAAAATACGTTTTCTTTTCTGTGCATTAAATAATATTTTCTCTTTTATCATGAATCAGGGGACTTCCAGCATCACCCCTGAATGCAGCTTGGAAGGACTTCCTACTTCCCAAATCCCAATCCGAGTTGTATTTTGCAACACCACATTCATGCTACTTCATTAGCTGACTTTGCTTGTAACGATTATTTATTTAAGGCTGCTTTGGCAAGCCAGGAAAGCACGCAGGGCAGAAGGGGAGTGCCGACGCTCCTACCGTACCAGAGGGTCTTTTTTCTCCATGCCTGAAGCTCGGCCCTGGCGCTGAGCGGCACCGGCAGATGCGCTGAGCCGGGAGCGTCCCGGGCAGATCGGGAGTGTCCCGGGGAGATCGGGAACGTCCCGGGCAGATCGGGAGTGTCCCGGGGAGATCGGGAACGTCCCGGGCAGATCGGGAGTGTCCCGGGGAGATGGGGGCTGCCCCGGCCCGGGCTGGCTCCGGGGGCTGCCCCGGCCCCGCTGCAGCCCGGCTGAAGTCAGGTGCCAGCTGCCCCGGCAGGACAATGGCTCCATTGGGAGATAGCAGGGGGACAAAGGCTCTGCTTTCAGGAATGATTTTATATGCATACATGTGACCTTTGCCTGAAATGGCTCTTTGGAGAGTGTCCCTGTCCTGAAGCTCTGCTTTCAAATGCAGAATTCTCGGGCCTTGCTTAATGTGTCCTTTTATTTTTCCTTTTTAATTTTGTGCCACAGATGCCTCAGGAGAGGTCATGTGCAGATAACAAGGTGGTGCTGAGCTTTTTCTCATAATTTAATAGAGCTATTCAGTAATGGATAAGATTATTTTCTTCACTTTTTGAAGTCCTTCACCAGGATCTGCTATCTGGAGTGCTTTTTCTGCTTTTAGGAATTTAACTACAAAACTAGAGTACCCCCATTTCCAATCCCAAACCTTGGGCCAGCCTCCACTGGCTGAAACTTCCAGACATTTCCAAGCTCAGGCCACCTTTGCTAGAGTGAATCTAATTGTAAATTGATGCATCCAGATAACAAGAGCAGGGCCTTTGGGTTTTTAATGGATTGGAGTGACTTGTTTATTATAAATAAATTTCTTATGAATTAATTTATTTTGACTGTGATTTTTTAGTATTTTGAATGCTTTGTACTTGAATGGATATAAATAGTGGCTGTCATTACACAGTATGCATGAAATCCATCATTCTAGCTGGGCTGGAGGTGGATGGGTGAAGACAGAATTTATCACCTTTACCTTGGGATATGGCAGTGAATGCTGCAGGTGAAGTGATGGGCCCTCAGAGTGATTCTTTATTAGGTTACAGGGAAAGTTAATAGTAGTGTGACTCTCAGGTTCGCCAAATTTTCCTTTATAAGACCTTGATTTGCTGTTTATTGCTCTGACAAACTTATATTTGCGCTGATATTTTTGTGCTGAAAAGATATGTGTTTTTAATCTGTTTTTATTTTACAGCAAAAAACACCGAACATTTTTGAGATTAAAACAAAGAATGTGTTCTTTGCTATACAAATGTTAGCCAAAATTATCTGTCCTTTCCATAAACAAATCTCAGGCTTACATACCCTGGAGCAACAAATGAGATTTTGGGGACCAGGGAAGAATGGCCTTTGTCAAATGAATACATTCATTCATTGCTACTGAATTCCATACAATTTCTGTCAAGTTATAAATCTTTAAGAGATCTTTGTGTATGCTGAGGTCTGTGTGCAGCTTGCTCACACTTAATGGCTGAGCTCTCTGGGCATCATCTTCCCAGGGTGTCTCTGAGGCCCTTACTGACCATGGGCCACACTGCAGGTTTATTTCAAAGGAAAGGGGTTTTAAAAGGTGCTCACAGTCCCAGCCAGATCCAGGAGTGAGGTCATGGCTGTCAATATGTATGACATGTATGACAATACACCACTCCCCCAGCACAGTTGCACACACAGCCTGCATCTCTCCCATAAAAAGTGTGGTGTTGAGCATGCTGGGAAAGCAAATTTCTTGTGCTGAAATAAATCCCAGCCCACTCCCTAAAAAACCCCAAACCCCACTGTGAAATCTCCCCAGCCATCCTCCCTATTCCCTACAGCCCCTTCCTTCAACGTCAGTCTCTCCAGAGAAGGAACACTGAAAATGAGGATAAAACCAAGGCTTTGAGGATCTATTGCATAAGTAGCAACAATAAATGAAACAGGGCTGCTCTTGGAAAGACAGCACAGAGCACCTGACAATGCACAGAGAACACAGAAGCAGACAGATTTCAAGTATTTGAGGAATATTAAAATTCCTCAAATTCATGTGTATTGAATTCATGTGTAGTTAAGATTAATTAAAATGATAAAAAATAATTATTCTTTTTCAATATTCAAAACACATAGGAGAACAGATTGTACAAGCTCAGATTTAAAGCAACTGTTCTTCTCATCAGGATCAGAACATCTCTTGATCTCATTCAATCAGAGGGGGTAGCTATATAATTAAATCAGGCCACACATTGAGCAACTAAATGTGGATTTCTGGAGCTAACATTAAGATCCTATTTTTAAAAGCTGTATTTACAGATATCCCAGACTGCTAGAAATAAAGACCTTTTAAACATAACTCCTTTTAATTCCTGCATTTACGCATTCATTGCACTCATTTTAAATGGTATTGATGCAAATAAATTCATCAGAAAATTACACTGGCAGCTTGATATACCATGGGTATTACAGCACTAAAGTCAACCATAAAAACCAGGTCTTCAAAAACATTGCACTGCAGATAGTCATGAATAAAAGGAGATTGTGACTTACAAGAAATATACAACCCCTCCTCCTGTTAATCTGTTCCATATTTGATCACTGAGCTTGCACTGCAGTTGAAAAATATCCTGGGGGACTACTTAGTGTACTGCCTAATCCAGCCATCCACCCCCTGCAAAGTACAACCTCATGTGGTTTTATTTCATTAGGAGTTTCTCTGCAGCTCCAATGACCCAGCTCAGTTTCACCTCCAGCAAACAGGTCTGAGCATGAAGAAATAGCTTCTGTGGCCAGAACTGTGCAGAAATATGCAATTCTGTACCAGCATAATTGCGCGAGCTGAGCTAATGGAAAAAACATACTTTGTCCAGTTACCTTCTAGGCATGGCTGGAGTTACTCCGTCTGCAATCTGAATGGATTATATGGTCTTGTACCTCTGACTTTGCCTTGGCATATTTTCTTGTTCTTAACCCTTCATTGACAGTATTACAGCTGCATAACAGCTTTGTTCAAACTCCAAAGGTTTACTACTTCTATTAAAAAATGGTTTTCCTGCCATTAAATATCTTTTATTTCCACTAGACTTTGCCCACCAGTGGGGATGTTACACTATCCTTTATCCTCAGTTAAAGCAAAGATATACCTTCCCTCTGAAAAGTCATCAGACCCAGAACTTCTAAAAATCATCAGTCAAAATATTAATCCTCTTTTCCTGGGCTCTGTTAACCACAGTATATCAGACTAGGAGTAGTTATAAAATATCACAGCTTCACAAACCTGCACCAGCAGGATCCAGTTCTGTGAGGGTGTCTGCCATGGGGAGTTCGGGATGGAAAAGAAATGGCCATAAATTGTAGCCAGAGGTAAATGTGTGTGGAGAGATGAAGTTTGCATATGTCAAGAATCATAAGGATCGTAAACTAAGGCTTAGTTCTCCGTGACCAACATGAAAAGGCTCTGCATGGGCTGCACGTTTCCTCTGAGAGAGCTAGAACCAGATAGCTCACAGCTTTATCACTTTGGCCATCATGCAGGGCACTCCAAGCCCTGGATAAGACCAGGGAAGAACAGAGCATTACCAGCATCAGCCAAGATCCTGCTCAGGCTTGAGGGCTGACACCATGGCTCCTTATCTACCTGCCTTATCACTAAGACATTGCTCTCTACACCTTCAGTCTTTCTCTTCTACTGGTTTTCTTGTCCCAAAGCCAATCTCTTATGCCCTATCCCAAACAACATCTCTTTAATCTAAGACAATTACAGCTCCGCTTCATTTTGAAGTTCCTAGTCTTGTACAATATGTACAAGTGAAGTCAAATTCTACATTCTGAACAAGATGTACAAATTTCTTAAATTAAACAGTAACTTACAAGTTGTAACTAGGGACCAAGTTAATAAAACACAATAAATTTCAAGGCTGCTCTTACCTGCTACAGAAAATCCAGTTCTGAAACCTGACTATAAAGGCCTGACAAGAGATGCTGCACTAGGAGTGAGGGTTAAGAAGGTTAAATAAAAAATAATATGATGATTACACACTCCCAGATGCTAACACCAATCCATAGGTGACAGTAGCCAACAAACATAGCCACAAATACAGCCAACATACCCTAGAGAACAGAGAAGTAAAGAAGGCCCAGACAAGGTTTACAAGGTTTACAGACCCTTTTTCCAAGGGTCCCACTATAGGACAGGGGTGGAAAATACACATGGATTTGCAGGTGATACACCAAGACCAGCCTTTGGAGCACAGTCAGGAATTTTGACCACCCACCATCTACTGTTCCAGCAAGAAGCTGTTGGCCAAGCTGTGACATGACTTGGCTTGTTGATGCAATATTTGTAATTCAAGATCAGCGGGTTGGCCATCATTACCACAGTGCTTGGATTTTCATCTTCCTGAAAAGAAAGCTGAATCTCCAGAGAACATAAGCATCTCAATCTTTTTGGGGCAGGGGAAATCGGATAAATATTTTAGAAGTAAAAAATACAATAATAAAAAATTCTTATTTCTTATCATCTCCAGTTGGGGTGTAAAAGTTATTTCAAGTGATTAACAGCACGTCCTTGTTGTGTGAAAATCCATTGTGAGAGGAAGCTACAAGCTCAACTGCAACATGGATTAAGGCCTTACAAGTGCTAGATTAAGCAGGTCTCAATCACAGTGGGTGCTGCTCCTGCACTGAAATGTACTTAATCGTGGGGAAAAAAAACCCCAAAAGTGAACTGGCTTGTTTAGCTTTGGATGCTGCAGAGAGGAATGATTGTGCACTGAAGGTTCTTGGGCTGCACAAATCAATTTTGCATACAACTACTTGAGAGTTCTAAAAGGACTTGTTTGTTCACAAAGCTTAGTTTATATTTCTGCTTACAATTTATACTGCTGTTTTTGATTTCTCACAACGTTTGTGTCCTTTTTCCAGACCCCCCTGCAAGCCTTTATTCACTAAAGCTTTCAGTGTTTTATTTTTGTTCTAATGTTTTTGCCTTCTAAGTTGTTTTTATTATGATGTACCACACTGAGTGCTACAACAGCCTGTGAGGGATAGTTTCTAAGAAGAATAAATTATGGGCATTAATACAACAAAGCACAGAGCTTTTGAATATTTGGTTTCAACGTGGAAAGATTCTCTTTCATTTGAGAATCATGTTGAGGATTTATTTCTAGGGCACTTTTTTCTGCTATTAAGATCTAACAAAACAATATTCTACTGAAGGCTTGTTTTTTTCCTTGCACCACTCAGTCATGGTTATTGCAGAGCTCTTCTGCCGTTTCTCATTTCACTGCAAGGTACCTATGTGCATATGAAAGGTACACTGTGCAGGGTTTGCTTTCAAGTTTTCCATTAAGTGTGGGGGAAGGAGGGTATGGGGGTTTTGTTTGAACTTCTTTTGTGGAGAGACATTAAGGGAAGGATACGGAAACCAGGGGCAAAGTCGTTCTTTAAATAAATCCAGATCTTCCCTCTGTAAACACATGCCAAACAAATATACAAATTACAGCAAATTGGTTGTCTGTGTTCACAACTGGGCTCATGCTAAAAACTAAGAACACTGTAAGCAGGAGTTAGAACATTTATTTGGACCTCCTTGAAAAGTCTTCCTTTCAGTAGGTTCAATCCTGCAACATAAGTAATTTAGCTCTCATGAGTAGTCCCATTGACTAAAAGCAGGGCCTGGATTTACAGGGTCACCTAAACCAACAGAGGAGTTTTGAATGCAACATTTTCCCATAAGTCACTTCCCATTATACGCTTTTGCCACCTGGACTCCATCTCCTTAAATCTGCTTTATTGGTCCCATATGCCTTTATTCCATGAAGTGCTCAGGCTTTGATGGAACGGAAGGGACACAAGCAAGCACCAAGCAGCTTTCCTGAGCGAGTGCTGCAGCCGTGCTCCTGATTAATGCCTCCATTCATAGAGCTGTGTCCCCACACTGCACGCAGGGAACAGCCTCCCACTTGTAGTGGCCAAACATGCTGGATTTCTCCTCCAGCTCTGCTCACAAAATCCACTGTGTCATGGCTGCCTCCAGCCTGCCCCTGTCCCTACACGATGGAATTGCCTTTTGCTGAGTGCTCGACACCAAACGCTTCAAACTCCCGTGGGGTTTGTTCCCTCCTCGTGCCAAGAGCAGATCTCACCCGGAGCAGGTCTGGAAGCTGGCAGCCCCCAGCTGGCGCCACAGCCCCCTTCTTGTACCATCTATGGCTCCCACTTGACTCCCAGGGGATTTAATTTAGTTCTTCAAAAGGCACAAAATACTTTTCCCCCCCCTGATTTTGGTTGGATCTGGTTTCTGGCTGTTCAGCAAATTGACGCACCAGATCCAGCTGAGCCTCTGGGCTGATTCTCAGGAATCCTCAGAAGTGGAGTGGGAGGACAGGACCACCACATTCAGAAGTCCTGTATTAACTAATTGTAGAATCATCCATGAATTAGGGAAAAGACAGCTCCATCTGTCCTTCTGGCTGCATATCTCCATTGACCTTCTCCTTTTTGTCTGCATTTTACAATACAAAAAATGTAACAAAATATTTTTGTGCAGATTTCCTGAAAACAATGGCTGTTTTTGGACCCGGACAGATTTTTAGCAGTGCCTAAATGTATTTAAAAGCTGGCATATTAGCTATACACCTACTTTAAAGGTAAAGATGGAAACAGTGTGATTATATCATACTCCAGGTCAAAAAGTGGGTGGTGGGAACTGCAAACTTTGCAAATGTTTGACTTGAACTCAAGTGAAAACATCTGAAGCCTATTGTGGGTGTTTGAACTTCTCAGTGACAGGAATCAAGGTAAAAACAACTTGATTGTTTCTTTTTATCACTTTCCAGCCTTGGTACAAAACCAGGAATTTGTTAATTACTTTGGACACTAGTGGGGTTGGATTGGCAGCTGCAAGGAGCTCTAAGCTTTTTCCTTGTAACTGCTGTGCTGAAAAATTCCCATGTGTTTCCTTCCTCACAACATCTCACAAAGAGATTTACGGCTGTTTTTTAACCACATGTCATCGAGCCAAGACATCAAGATTTTCAGCAGAAAATTTGGAGACTTATCTTCAGCTGAATTTTCCCACAACAGCTGTTATAATATATAAGTGTTTGCATATTTAATTAGCTGTATGATGAGATTAAATACTAGAGAAAAGTGGCCTAGATAAAGGAATCAAGTCAATGGCACTGTATCCCTTCCCATCCCTGCAAAGGGTCAGCAGGACTTGAGGAATGAGATCGAATTTTTTAGTTGCACCATGCTGCTGACAAGCAGCAGCAAGTAAGTGTATAGGAATACCAAGAAAAGGATGTTTATCTGCATGTCCTGAAGTTTTGCTTTAGTCCTTGCAGGATCTCTTGCCATCAATGCTACTTCTGTCAATTTGTTTTCAACTGGACTCCCAAACATCCCAGCAGAGACAAGGACCCATGCAGTAAATTTAAGGTGGTGATCACTTGCTTAGCCACCTTTCACTAATCAAAGAATTTGAAAGCCATTTCTCCAGGGTTGATTGGTTTGGTTTTGATTTTGGTTCCTTTTTTTATTTTGGCTGTCCACATGCACAGGGCAGGGGTCTGTGACTGGAACAGAGAGAGGCAATGCACTTGTGAGGGGATGCCAAGGGAGAGGCCTGGGGCAGGTGGGAGCTGAACACCTCTATTTTCTTTACATCTCCTATTTCTTGACAGCTCTCATGACATGAATGCCAGGAAATGAACAGCACAGCAAGGAGTCCCTGCAGGTGGCCTAAGCAACACAATTTGCTGTTACAGAGATGTACTTTTTTCTCGGACCTTTTTTCAGCCAACAAAAGCTCAAATCCAGCTAAGGTGATGGCAGCTCCTCCCTCTCATTTTCTGGCTCATGCCCAGAGCATAATTTTGCTCCATGTTTCAAATATGAAACCTTTCATTAGGGCTTTGAGCATTTCCAGTTTAAGTTGTTGCAACCTCTTCCATGTACCCCGAAGAGCATATAAAACTCAGACACCACAACAACTTGCCAAGTTGTGTTCAGCTGAGTTTCTTGCTTCCATTTGGAGTTAGCTGTTGTGGATCACAGTATTGAAACAAACATATATCAGGCTGCATTAATGAACAGCTGTTGAGCTTAGAAAACTCCAAAAAGCTCTTAATCACAGCCTAATTTCAGGTTTCAGATTTTTTTTTTTTGGTTTATCTCAAAGTTCCAAATCCATTATTCTCAGTACCACTGCTGATTCTTATCACCACTTTTGGCTGAAAAGGTGAAAACACCTCCAGATTCAGCCTGCTGTGCCTCTTGCTGTCATCACACCCCTAAATACATTACCTCAGAGTAAAAATGTTTAATAGAACAAGCCTAGAGAAGACTGGCACAAATTAACAGCGCCCATCCTTCTTCCACTTTCTCTTCTTGCCCCACTGACAGTAATTTCCACATAAATTTTAGCATATAAACGTCTTTCTGCAAGAAACACATTTTACCTTTTACAAAGTACCACCTTTAGAAAACACAAAAGTACTACAGAAGTAGAATTTTGCTGTTTGAACTGCCAGTCCTCACACATCTTCCAGGGGACCAATACAAATTTCAAAAGTAAAATTAAGTCCAAATATACTTTAAGAGATGGCTTTTTAAGGTGTCTTCCTTCATTTTAAAGGATTTGTAGAGCACAATCCCATCTTGTTTCCTTCCCAAGTTACCTGCAAGACATTCAGGAATTCTTGATGCACAACAAAAAGCCAATTTAGGTATAAATGAAATACATGCGTAGTAGAAATAAAACTAGTAATCATTTTTTAAAACTAATTATTGGAGCATGTACTCTCCAGCAGTTTCATCCATCTATTAATTCAGGTCATACTTTACCAGTAGGTAAAAGCAGCAGGATCAATGTGTAACTATGCAAATAAATAACAGCAATAATACAACATCGAGAGGGTTCCAAGAGTGCTGCCTCTCTCTTGCAAAGCAACAGTCTCCTCTCTCTGATCCCTTTTGCTTTTGCCATTCATCTCAGGTTGGACGTAAGATGAAATTGTTAAATCAGAGGCTGGGGAGAATGCCAGACTTCCAAACCCAGGCTGTGAAAGGCCCCCTCTGTCCATTGCAGAGTTTCACAGGGACTGCAGACAGCAGATCTGAGACAGCCTTTCAGGCCCGTCTTTATCAGTCAAATCTCCTCTTGTGCTCTGGAGGAACCCCTGGAGAGACTTCATCCCCCCAGTTGTGCTGGCACGAGGGGGCTTGGCTGTGTGCACCCCCAGGCAGCCACACCCCAGGCTGCCAAACTTTCCCTTTACACAGGCCAGCTCTCAAGCAGCACCAGCCTCCTGCTGCTTGCAGGACTTGACTCTTGAAAAAGTTTTGATATACAGAAAAATAAGATACTTGTCAGGAGGAGAAATTAAGCCTCTTTCAGTTTTATTCCTTCTATTTTATAGGTAGGCTTTTTCTTTTTTGTTTGCTTTGCAAAAGACATTATAATATAATAATCCGCCACTGGAAGGAGTTTGCTTTTGATTGCTTTGGATGAACTGCCTTAGACAGACTGCGTCTGAAGTAGAAAAGATTAGTCCTGTATTTACTAACATGCCACAGGCTCAGGGAGAAAAGGGGGGAGTAACCCCTCAAAAAGGGCTGTTTGTTATAAAACCCACCACAAGTAATCAATATACCCTGAAAGAGCAAAGGCAGCGACGGAGCAAACCCTTAATGTGAACCAGACCAAATAACATGCAACAATCAGCTTGATGGGTGAAGTAGTGATTTGGCAAATGTTCTGACATTTCTTGCCATGGTTTTTCTGGACAGTCATGGTGAAAGTAAGTAAACATGCCTCATCAGAAATAACATTAGCAACAGGCCCAACAGTAACACACAGCTGGGCTGTTCGTTCAGAGCAGGGATTCCTTCCTTTACCTGATTCTAAATCTTAACCCTCCACCTGGGGCCACAAAGCAGCTTGAATATGAACTTTTTATCAAAAATTCACTTTCATCAAAATACTTCTGAGCTGGAGGTGCAACAACATGATTTGCTGAGTTCTCCCTTCATGACAAAACCAGGTGAATTAATCCATATCCATTACAAATGTTTGAGGAAACAATCCAGGAGCTGGCACTTTCTGTCTCCCCCCTCATGCACTTTCCAGCACACAAAGATATTCTATATTTCAGCAACAGGATTACCCAGGCCTTTCTGGGGAATTTTAAGCCAAAACAATTCCCTCGCCTAGAAAACAAGAATAAGAGGGTTAAAACATATTAAAGGTTTAAACACTGAAAAATACTAATTGCTATTCCCATTTAGCAACTTGACTTTTTTGTTTGCATTTCATTGAAGGAACTCCTCCCATCCCTGGGGAGCATGAACTGTGCAGAATGGAGAGAAGCAGAAAAGGGATGTCTCATTTTGTCAGGAGATCCATTCAGTCCCTTGAAAGGGAATATAATATATAAAATCACTTAATACATCTTCAGCTCAAGAACTGCTAATCAAGGGTTCTTTCAGTATCTACAAACTTCGATGATGTCCTAATGCCCAGCCCTTCTTTCTGATTAGCTGCAAAGAGATGTGAGCTTCTTTTGTGACACCAAACTTGGGGGGGGGAATTTGAGACAATCCCCTAGACTGGAAATCAACAGCAGCAATTTTATACAAAGGTTGGGACTCTTGTATAAAACATCAGGGCCCATGGGGTACATTCCTACATTAAAGTCAGTGTTTGATTCCAAAATTTGATATCTCCAAGACGGTAAGAGAGATTTCAAGAAAACAAGACCATCACTCAAAGTGTGACAGAGGCTGTTACAACATCAGCTCCAACAGGCATTAACATTGAGTTTTAAACCCTGAGGTTTGATGCAGCTCCAGGAAAGTGCTATGCCAAGCTTTGGAGAAGATGTGCTAAATTTGGAATGTTGTCCAAAGAGAAAACCAATTATATTCACCAAAAGTCTAAAGTTTTACAGTGACCCTAAAACAGGCAGATTTAACAAGAGATGGCAAGTAGCCACTGACTTGACTCGAAGGTCACCTGTCAAATACAAACAATCATCAAGTACTGAGAAGCCACATGGTGTTCAACAAGCAGCACAAGGCTGGAAGGAACTCAAAGTATGGCTGAGGGACAACCTTCTGCCTAATGCAGAAGGAGCTCTCAGCTGATTTTGGGCTTCTCTGGGCTTCTCTGCTACCGAGGACCCAATGAAGATAGCAACAAATTCTGTGTTGTAGAAGACATCCAGTGTAGGCCAACAATTCCTCTGCATTCTTTAGTATATTCATATCTCTGCAACAACCAGCTTTATCATGCTCTTAGGGCATCAGCTTTATCACCTTAATGCAAAATACATCACCCCAAATGTGCTCCAGGTCACTCAGACTAGGTTAGATTCCCACTGCCACTCAGTCTGTCCTCTGGTCAGACACTGATTCATGTCTATTGCTCTGGCTCATATACATCCTTTCCAGGTGCTTTCTGCACAGGTCTTGGTGCTGTAGACCCTTGTTTCAAACAACATCAACCACAGCAACAAAGAGATGTTCTTACACCCTTGCTTCATCTGCTTCCCACATCAACACCACACGGCAAACCCAGGCAGAGAGCGGTTCCAGATCAGAAATGTCGAGCCAGCTTGCTCTCAGACACATCCATATTGCAATGCTAAATGCTGCTGAGAAGAAAAGGGCACAGAACACACCCTTGCTGTTCAAATGATGCAGAGCTGCACATGAGGGCGGCAGGACCAGCTGAATCTTCCAGATGCTGCCAGTGATACTGACAGCAGCACAGCGGCCCAGCACAGTCACTGCATGCAAATGCCTTTATTGTGGAGCACCATTCAAAGCTTCTCTATGGACAAAATGATCAAGAAATGTCCTTGCAGTGATGTCCAGGTAGTTTCTAAAATACCTTGACAGCACTCCTTTGAGGTAAAGGCAGCGCCACTTGCAGATGAGACACAGGGACATTAACAAACTATTTCTACTACATGTAAGAGCCTATCTCAAGACTTCAAGAATGCACAGCGTTATAAAGCACTACTACCACAGTCTGTACTGGGCACTACCAGAGACTGGCCATACTGGATGTGTGCAGCACAGACCTGTTATCTTCAGATGAACCCATCAAGACTCAGCAGTTCTCCTATTCAGAGCCGGGCATTTCAAGCTGAGTGCTGAACAGAGAAGTTAAAAAATGACCTTTTCTAAGAATTATAGCTGAAAAGACCTAACAGCATCTCATAATACTTCTGTCAATGGAGTCACAGAAACAGGAGGCAGCTCTCCAGAAAAAGATTGAGCTGATCTGAAATCTGATGACCAGATATCTCCTGCAGCCCCATTCCCCACTCAAGACACGGTGTTGAGATTGTCTCATCATACCTGAATGCCAAGGTACTGCGTAGAGTTGCCCAGATGGTCTTATGTCCATTCAAATGGATCTTATTCATATTCTCCAAAGAGAGTGTTTTGTGGTTTGTTTTTTTCTAAATTATTTTAAGAGACTGAATTCAAAGAAGAGCAATTCCTAGTGTGCTGATGATGTGCTGCCTCCTTCATGGTTCAACAGCAGTACTGGAACATGTCTGGCTTGCATGAGGTAAGAGATTGGCAACCACAGCTGTTGTAGACTGTCATCCCTTTGGTAACCCAAACTTCCATATTACAGAGGAATAAAACATGTATTTTAAGCAAATGGATTTGAAACCTGTTGGCCAGGATCAGTGAGACTCCTGAACCTCTGGTTACCACCTAGTGGATCGTCGCTCTAAAATATTCTGTCTAGTCATCTTTGCCCATTGTTCCTTGATGCCCAGATTTTCTTCCTTGTTGCTATGGCCTCTTAAGATCTTCCTTTGACTTTATTGCCTGTCACTGTTTCCCTTTCACAGTTCTTGATCCATTCACTTAGCTCCCTCACTCCCTGGGCTAGGGAGTGAGGGAGCTAAGCGAATGGATCAAAACTTTTTTTTTTCATGTTTGATTCACTTTCATCAGGGGTGTGAACAAACCAACAGAGTTCACTCTGGAATGGCTGAGCCCAAAGTTCCCTTCTTCTGCCTCTGCCCTGGTGGCAGTGATTCTGTGACTGCTTCAGCCTTGCATCAAGGTGCTAACTCCCAGGAATTCCCAGGGCTTTGGTTTTGCCATGCTGGAGTCTCTTCTGGAAATCAGGCAAGGACTTCTAAATCACGTGAATGGTTTGGCCAGTTTTACCTCTCATGTCCACTGAAAAATGTGAGTCTTTCAGAATTTCAGGCAGATGTTAGTGGATGATTCAGGGAGCAGATGCACATGGTTGCCAGCCATTGAGTTGAAGAAGCCCCAGAGAGAGTCCAAAAGATGATAAAGTAAGCAAAACTGAGAGTTAATCCAGAGCTTGTAACTTGCTCTCAGCTCCCCTGGGAACACACAACACACACTGAGCAATGGATTCCAAAATATTAAGAAATAAGCTAGCGTGTAAGAAAAATAAGGATCTCCTGTTGAATTAAGGAGTTAGGTCATTAATGCTTGTTCATATTACATTACTCACACTTGAGAGACAAATAACTATCTGTTGCCTCACTAACCCACATATTTATTTGAATAAATATTTCCCAAGAAGTAGGGAGAGAGAACCATTTCAACAGAAAAGTTCTATATTATGGCCTTATCATAACAAGCCACTTCACAGTACACTGATGTGTATCGTGTACAAGCATCCATTGTGAAAAGCTATTAAGTGTATCTCATTTTACAGTGCTGACATGTTGGTTCCTTCACAGAGGTCATTAGCTCACAATGGGGCCTCTCATTTCCCTATGCCTTTCTAAGGTTTTGCTGTATTTCAGAATCAAACCTTAGTCTGAGCATTATTAACTCAGAGGGGCATGATCAGTGCAATATAAAGTCAATTTATATAGAAATCCTGCAATCATTCAGAACAAATGTTTTTTATTTATATATATCTAAAAGGAAATCTACAATCTCTCAATGGAAAGGATGTAGTACATGATTAAGTCAATTTCAGATGCTTTAGATGTTTAACAGAGTAGCCTTCCAAAAAGGAAAAATTACCCAATCCTAAACAAAACTACCTATTTTTCTCTAGGCTGAAAATGCTGCTCAGTCACCTGCTCCCAGGCCACCCTATAAACAGTGCTGGACATGAACAGTGTATGGAGGTGAACTGCTGCCTATATTTTGATCAAACAGATCTCTGATTGCTGCTGGAGCACCAGCATGACTCCAAGTCCAGGGTGCAGAGACATGCCAGGCACAGGTGCTGCTCCCTGTCACTCCAGCACCCCAGAGCTGTGCCAAGGACAGAACACTGCATCCTTCCAGGCTGTAGAAAACACTAGAGACAGTCAAAACCTCTGAAAAAGCAAAACAAGTAGTTTTGGGAGTAGACAGTGGCAAATGCCCAGATGCCCTCAGCTGCACACATGCACAGGCAGTTTCTACCATCTCTGTAACTGTCTGAAGGCCATGAGAGACCCTTTGGTGGCACCTACTGAGGCCCTATGCAAAAACACACTTCCATCTTCTGGTTCAGCTCTTCATCTCCAGGTGGTTTGAAATCATGTCTGAGCTGAGGAACTGTTAAACAACAGTAGAGGAAAAGAAGATGGAGAGAAGGAAGAGGGGAGACAGAAGAGCAGGGGGATGGTGCCAGGGAGGAGCTTGAGAGCTGATGGGGGGTGAGGGTGGCCTCATCTGTGCCATGTATTCAGCTCCTGAGAAGTACACAGTGGTTCTCCCTCCACTCCATCCCCTCCTCTGGCAAGGTGCAGCACGTGCTGGCATATGAAATGTCCAAAACAGCTCATTTTTGTGGTTGATGAACATACCATTCACAAAGCAGAAGGTGGGCTGGAGAAAAAGTCCTGGCAGTTATGACTGCAGCTTGGGTGCTTGCCCTGAAAGGGCAGAGAAGTAACTAGTATGTAAATAGAGGACCTGAACAGTAATTTGGAGGAAGAGGGAGATGCTGCCTTCACAGAGATGAACTCTGCAGATACAAAAAGAAACTAAAAAGTTCTAAATTATACCAAGATCCAAAAAGCTGGGAAAGTCATGTCCCTCCGATGAATGTCAAAGGCCCAAGATTATTAAGTATAACACATGCAACAACTCACCACCTGAACCTTCTTTTAACAGTAATAGCATTGTGGATGCCTTATACTAATTCATTTTTACATTAAATATCAGTTATCAAAAACCACTCTAGGATTTACTGCTTCCCTCTTTTCTGTAGCAGGCAAGTAACTGCCAGGAGTTGCTTCAGGAGCCCAGCACTTGGAGCAGAATCACCTCAGCCTGAAAATCTGAGACTGAATCCTCCCATCATCCTTGGGTGAAGCCTCCATCATATTTAAGTACAAGAAAGGTAGATGAATGATAAAAACATATAACTCAAGCTGAGGAAGCTGGAAGGGGCTCTCAATGGTGTTGTAATATCTGCTTCAAATGGTGGCACTGATTACCCAAAATCATCTCAGACTCTAGGGAAAGGTCCAAGTCATTGCCTCAATTTACAGCCACAATCAGAAATACAAACTGATGAAAATAGCTCAAATTAGCTCAAAGGCTAATTCCCAACTGTGTTTCTGTGCAGCCCAAGTATACATTACATACATTATTACCGAACAGGTAAATGAGGTTCAAAGTATATTTGATTTTTGTAAAATAGCTGCAGATCACATATTTAGAAGCTTTCTCTAATCTTGATAGCACAAATCACTAAAGGAAAATGAAAAGTGAACCACCAAGCTGTTGGTCTCTGTTGGATGACAGATATTCAGTCACGATATGCTGCTTGACTCTGGAAAAGAAATGGGGCTGTTGCCAGGTTCTCAATTAAGGAATACAGCACTCAAGGACAATGGTCAAAAATTAAGCAGTAGTTTTACATTATATACATTACCACTTTCTTGTTTTCATTTCACAAATGATTTTATCTCCAATTACCTTTTTAAACTTTTTTTGCAAAAAGAGTACTGTTTTCAGCTGCCCTCTCCACACTATTTTCCTCTGAGGTCTTTGTATCTCTTCATCATAGCAGTAGTCAAAAACCAATTCCTTGAAGTCCTTTATCAGCTCTCCTACAGTGTAATTGCATTTCTCTTCCGTGAAGAGATGTACAAAAAAAGCTTTGGTTCTCTCTCCTCCTTTACGTCTCATCCTACTTATTGAGTGCTGAGTGTTTCATAGAGCACCTGGAAGATTTTCAGTGCTATAAAAACAAATGTCTCTTTGTAAAAGTCTGACTCTCAAAATAAAAGCAACAGAAAGTGTTCAGTGTTTTGAAATTAGTCAACTACTCAATAACAAACATAAGAACTCCAACATTATAAAATGACATTTGAGATGGAGAAGCATTTTTTATACATACTGCCCCAAACACAAGAAAGATGCTTGCACAGACTCTGGAACTGTGAAAGGTCCACAAGGGACAAAGAATGTCTGTTTGGTTCACAGGGAGGAGAAATAAGCTGTAGCAGCCTGCTGGCCACAGAGCTGGAGCCAGACCATGAAAAGCCATGACAAGACTCAGATCCCCAAGTGTAGGGTTATCAACCTGCTCCTAAGCAGCTTAAACCCTCTGCTTTTAGTGGATGTCTTTGAGTGATTTGTCTTTTTTGAAGCCTGGCCATCCCTCTGACATCTATTACATCTATAAACTGGAGGAAGACTTGAAGGCAAAGAAATAGTAGAGGAAAACAAGTGCTGACAGCAGCAGCTCTGTAATACCTAAAAGCAGCAGAAGCTGCCTTAGGAGGGTGTGTGACAAGAGCCAATGGGAAGCCTTTAATCTCTCCAAGTCTCTCTTCCCTGAGGTAACAGACCATCCCAGACCCTTCTCTTCCTCCCTATCTCAAGTTTTTCACTGTACAGAAAACCTAGGAATTAAGTGACAAAAACTAGCAAGACAATAACGCATTGTCAAAAACTTCCATGACCTCCATATCAACTTGAAAAGTTGTAGTCAAATAGTTTCAAAAATTCTAAGAAACCTTCCCCGGCATGCTTTGATTCAGCTCCTGGGTGGGAAATTAGCTACAAAACAGGTAAGTTCAAAAGAGAGTTTTTTCCCCCAGTAATACAGTTTTGAAAAGGGGAAGAATCAATCAGGTCTTGCAATATGCTTTCATTTGTACTCCACTTTCAAACTCTGCCTTTTTTTTAGGGAATATTTTAATTTAGAAGTTTAACCGGTTACTTACACCTCACAGTGTGCTTAATTTAAAAATATAGGAATATTTAGAAAATGAAAAGTGCATTTTCTGAATGAATGAGCACAAGAGCTCAGAGTAACTCTTGTGATTCCATTCTGTGGATAAAAGAAAAAATACAACAAAAACAATAAGAATAATAACAACAACAATAATAGAAAGCATAAAAGTAATTAATAAAGTTCTATTTGACCTGAAATGACTTTTGGAGTAATTTTTGAAGTTTCTTTTTCACTCTAATGTAGTACTTTGAAGTACATTTTCCAATGATAGCATTGAGACAGTTGTGTTTTTTTTTAACGTAGCGAAGAAAAAATAAGCTCATCTCACTCCAACTTTCCAAAATGTCCAAAATGAATCTGATTCAAAACAATCACTCAACCAATTCACAACAAAATTAAGACTCCCAAAGAGGCACAGATGTGAAAACTTGAATTCTCCCTATTGTATGATTTTCTCGGAGCAAAGTC
Organism: Hylia prasina; assembly: GCA_013397195.1. NCBI lineage: Eukaryota > Metazoa > Chordata > Aves > Passeriformes > Sylviidae > Hylia > Hylia prasina. Next base: position 565,009 of record VYXD01015987.1, read on the forward strand.
ACAAGAAGCAGTGGAGCCAAATGAACTGGCCGCTGCTGCCAAAGAGGGTTTTGTTCCTGCTCACACCTCCCTCTTCCCACTCCACCCATGACTCCACAGGCCAGGCGTGAGCCTTGCTGCCTACTCAGCCTCTGCCCAGAAGTTTCAACTGACTAACAGTACAAGAATAAGCCCAATTTTATTCACAGGTTGGAGAGTTGTATCAGGCCACAGAAGAGCTCAGGAAAAAAATCCCACATGTGGCTGCGGGGTGAGGAGCTGTGGTGGAAAAAGAGCTTCTTGCTGCAGGAGGAACAAGCTGATGAACCAGCCCAAAGCATACAGAATACATGCAGATTCACTTTCATTCAGAAATTAAGAAAATCCAGCTAAATATGCTTTCATTTGTTCTGTCAATTTACGGTGGTCACCATGACCTCAGTACCATACTAACTGAAGGATTTTTCAATAAAAAGTCTTTCAAATTAAATCCTGACTCTTCTACATCAACAAAGATTGCTAACATTGTAGATTTTTCAAAACAAAAATAATAGTAATAAAAAGCCTTAGAAATATGTTTAGAATACCTATATTTATGGTATCAGATGACTGTGGAATAATGCAGACTTTAAATATTAGCTGCTGTGATTTAATTAATATGCACTCATATATTATTGTAATTTAAAATTATAAAAACAGAAAGTAAATATATATTTTAAGAATATATACTTTAATGACTATATAAAAATTGAAACATACAAAAATAATGAAATCTCATCTAAAACATTTTTACTTACCTTGTGTATTTTAAGGGCTGCTGTTTAATACCAATGCTCCATTAAAAACTGGGTTCTTAAGTTCTGAGAATAAACTATCATAAAGAACTGAAAATAATGGCATGATTCAAAATTTCTTGTATTAGAATTTAAAGAAATATTATTTCTATGAGCATGAAATCAACTAAACCTAAGAAACTCTTATATTCCCAAAAGCTAAACACTCTAAGGCACTAATTTTCATTGACAGGAGCCCTCCTGTCAGCTTGAGTGCTTTATGGACAGCAAAGCTCATAGCTACAAAGATGTCACGAGCTCACCCAAGGACTCCATGAAGGTGCATCCTGCTGTCCCTCCCTCCACAGCACTGGGACACTCTGACAGGGCCTGGCAGTGACTGACCAAAGCTGACACTCCTGCTTACTTGGACACCTAAGGAGAGGACCTATGCCCTCAACAGATGCTTCAGCATGCCTACAAATTTAAGAGATGCAGTACTTACTTTGTGGACATTTTATTCTGCAATGTACTGAGAAATAAAGAAAAAACCCAATGAAAAGTCTGCATTAGAAATGCATACAGATATTTTAACATTACATACTTGCCATACACTTACGTGTGTTCTAACGTTTATATTGAACAAAAAAAAGGAATTCATGTTAAAAGCTGATAAACCGAAATAAATTCTCCAGACTTTGATTGCTCTGTGTATTTTTAACACCACATTAAATCTACTTATATGTGTAATGTGCATTCTTGCAGTATTTGGATAATACCCCAAATAAATATTCTCCCTTTTGTTTTACTAAGAGTGTGCTCTAAAGCAGGAGTTTCAACCCAAAATCAGAACCCAGATCAAAAGCAAAAAAGGTTACAGGCAACCTATGAGGTTTGAAGGTGGGGAGAACAAAGATTTTAATCCATCATCCAAATATCAAATTTTAACTTGAACTGATGTTATAAATGTTTGAAATAATTACCAGTTTTTCAGCGGAAGAAAAACTCAAGCTAAAAAACTCAACTGGTGAGATCTTTGGCAGGCAAAGACCTCAGTTTCCTAAACCTTCTGCAAGTGCTGGTCACATTCAGGGAGGCACCATGAGAACTTCACTGACAAAAATGGAAGATTTAAGAAACCATGAAAACAATCACAGCAGTGAGGTCCCTGTACTGTGGTGGGGTGAAGCATCTCATAAACATCCCCTCCAGATGTTTGCCAATCTACTGCTTAAAAGCCTACAAGAAATGAGTTTTCACATCATCATTAGGTGCCTGTTAGAATGCTTTTCATTTTAATATTCAACAAAAATATTTCTTCTTGTGAATAAAGCTAATCCCACCCATCCCAAAGGAATACCAAGAACAACTGATAACCATTTTTTATTGTAGCAATATTTTAGGTATGTGAAGGGCAAGTTCCTCCCTCAGACTTCTTTATACTGTAGACCAGGAATACTCAGTTCATTTATGTATTTCTTATGTGCAATGTTACCTCTTGTTTCCATCTGCCCACTTATTTCTTAAAATATGTTGCCCCAAGTCACTGGCACTCGATAGAACAATTACTTTCACATCTTACATTAAGAAGTTCTGGTTAATCCTTAAGTGACTTTTACTTTTGCAATAGTATCAAACTGCTCACCTTTGTGCAACCAGATGCTTTTTTTCACTGCACAATACAAGATGGGGAGAATGACTTGCTTTCACGCACTTCCTGTTCCCTGGAGTTCAGTATTTCACATTCATTCCTTCTGAATTTCACTTTGCTTTTTTTGCATCCTCTGTGCAATCTGCCAGATTATTCTGATTTCTGAGCACACTTACCAGTTTGTGAACATTGTTGCACCACCTACAGACCTCAAACTTTGTATTCTATCAAATACACGAATGGATATTCTGAACCAGGAGCATGATGTAACCTCAGAAACTGCATTAAAAAAAGTTGAGATTCTTCCTCTCCCTACCCTAACCTTCCAATTTTCTATTGGCAGTGTCTTCACCATGTTTTCTCAGCATGTATTTAATAATAGTTCACTTAAAGTCATACAGCAAAACCTCTGATGGCAGAATTCATGCCACAGCTCAGCCTCAGTCCTGTGCCCATATCACTGAACAATACATTTTCCCTCAGCCTAAGAGTGTAAATCCACATCTCTGAAAGTAGAAACTACACCAGTCTAAATTATCCATGACCTCATTTTAAAAACATAAATGCATCTGCCTTCGATCTCCCAAACAATGCCAGCTTTCATTGCTTATTAGCCCAGGTCTCCCACAAACACCCCTGGCACTGTTACATCACTGCTTAGCTAAGGGAAAAACACCTCAAAATATTTCCATTGAGCTATTACTCGCTGTCTCACAAGGAATGCTGAGCTGCAAACATGGTTAGTACCCAAAACACGCTCAGTACCTCAATTCAGCCCATACTTAGGTAGTTCCTCTTGTACCTTAACTCACCTAAGCTCCAAGAGCTCACAGTTATTGCTAAAAGGAAACCCAGGTGAGCTTCCTGACACAGCAAAGCAGCAGATCACCAGAGGCTGGGCTGCAGGGCTGCCCACGGCCATTGTGTCTGAATCCAGCCCAAACGTGTTCAAAGTGCAACAATTAGCACATCTATCCATGCAGTATTAAAGATATGGTGTTTGAATAACAAAATAAGTATATGCATATTACAAAATACCTGAGCCTATCCTTTTTCTAGTCTACAGATAAGTTTTTATTCCAAGAACTACAGGATTCACCAGCAGGTACAGAATATAAAAGTATTTATTATTAACTTTCATGAAACAGAACAGAGCTTAAAAAATGTCTTCTTGGGTCCCTCTTGAACTTTCTGTCTTTGCTCTAGGAAGGAGCATCAGTCTCTCATGAAAATTCGTGAAATTTGATTAAAAAAATATTTAACCCAAATACAACCATCTTAATAGAACACTATGTGAACTCTGGGCAACAGAAGCTAACCAGTACATGGAAATAAAACACTGCCTCTACACACATATAAAGAAAATAGATAAAAAGTGGCAGAGATTATTTATCTCTATTATTAAAACCTTTTAAAAATAAAGTTTTTAAATAAAACACTTCCTAGGTGTAAATAGTACACTGCATAAAACACAGCCAAAGAAATTTAAATGTATCCATCATTTCAAGTCCCAGACCTAGTTTAATCTACTGATGTATTTCTCCTGTGGATTCATGAGCTGATCTTGCTTTCAAACAAACCACCCTTCAGGAGGAAGAAATACATATTTTTCAATATTTTAATTTTTAAACTTTTCAGAATTTTTTTTGTATTCTAGTAAACATCTTTCAAAAGCATATTCCAATGTAAGCTTGAAGAAAAAGTTCTGCCTCTGTCAAAATAATTCGCAAACTTTATTGGATTTTTAAAAGCCTGATTACAGGACAAAACATGCACTATGCATTTTGCTAAAATTCCAAAAACAATTGCAGAATTTAATCATATTCAAAAGTTCATGTCCATAATAAATACCGCCAGCTTAAAAGCAGCCTGGAATTTTTCAACAGTTTTAGTATCTGAAAAATGTAAATGTTTTACATACTGTTCTTTTTGAAGTCTGACATTACGTTGCAATGGTTAAAGCAAGAAATGGGTCAGCTGAAGACTAAAGAAAATCCCTGTCTTCTGAGGAGATCTACACTTAGTTATACAATACTGCTCTGGAAACAGTCTATCACCAAAGGCCTGGCAACTGGCTTCTGCTTAAAACATACTCTGCCTCTAACATTCTTCAAAGGATTAAACCATAATTGATTCTGGCAATACACATGGTAAGCGTGATGTGCAGGGGGTTGCCAGTGGACATGGGGCTGTTTTCTTTGTTTAAAATGGAAAAAAAGAGTGGGAAGTGTGGAGAACAGTGAAATACAAAATGAGTCAGAATCATAAACCATATTTTTTGAATCAGATTTCAACAACCACATATGCAAAAAGAAGGCTTCAAAGGTGGCAGAGCTTCCGAATTGCTAAGGCAATTCACATATTCTTAGTTCCATAAAAAAAGATAGAAGCTATAGTTATGTACATCCTTCTAAGCACTCCAAGGATATTGCAAGCTGAACTCCAGAGAAGCCATTGGTATCAGTCTGAAAGTGAAGGGGAACGGATTGATCGTGCACTGGCTGGACTGTTAGAGAAAACAAAGGGATCCTTTTCCTTTTCTTTAGTGTCATGTTTATGTTTATGCTTATGCTTATGCTTGTGTTTCTTCTTCTTTTTCTTGTGCTCATGGTGGTGATGGTGATGGTGATCGCTGTGTTTTGAGGAGTTTGATTCTTTACTGAACACTGAGAGTGGAGCTGCTGAGACAGGGTGCATGTTTATCTCTCCCGAAGACTGTTCCTTACCTAAAAGAATGGATACAGTGGCATTAGCAAATGTGATACTTGCATTGTTTCCAAACATAAGGAATTCTGAAATATTAGATAAAACCTACATTATCTCAAGGCATCAATTTAAACATAAAAACACGGAATCTGTTATGATGCTTGTACCATTTAGCTTCAGAGAAGGCTCTGAACATGCCATTAAAGTTCTCACTCTGCTGACAATTTTTAGAGATGGTCCTTCCTACCTCAACAGCATAGAAGTATCCCAGACAATTAGGAACTGTAAAGAGACCTAAGAAACTTTCAAGTCATAGTACCTTCCTGAAATTCATTTTTAAGTAGAGTAGGAAGGCCACTATACCCTGAATAATGCAAATATAACTGCTTGTGAAAATTCCAATATAAAGTGCAAGACTGGCATAATAAAGTGCATTTTTTGGATGTGAACTCTCTTTAGTCAGGAGTTAAAGCTCCCTGCAAGAACATACAAACTTTTTGATAGTGAAAAATTAAACTGCTTTTTCAAAAAATTGCCTCTTGCAACCAATTTAGCCTGTTTGAAAGATTATACAAGGGCTTTTTCTTAAACAAAACCAAATCTCAATAAAGAGAATTATACCACCTTTATCAGTATATATTTCACAAGTACACTAGAACTAGTTATATACTGAGGAAACCTGGTATCTGAACCTGAGGAAAGAAATATGATCCATGACATCTCAATTCAGGAGTGACTTCTGCATTCTCTCTTTGCCTCATTTAATATTTCATTATTTCAGACAGACTGCAATAGTTTCAACAGTAGAGATTGAAGAGCATTATTCTAAGGATACCTTTGTAAAAGAGTGGAAATGCTTGGAAGGTAGGAACACTCAGATTCCTTTAGGCAGAAATTGAATCAAATCACTCACATGGCAAGAATGCTTTAACAACTAGATAAATGTAGAAAAGCACCAGCAGATTTTTGAAGGCAACTAATCCTCTAAGTATTACTTAATTACTTAATTTAATTACATTGACTGCTTTACTATGTAACTCTACTTTAAATATGGGGGTTTTTCCCATCCAGTTTTTGGTGAAAATATCCCAAATAAATAACAGGAAATTATATTATTTGATGTTACCATGCAACTATCTTTTTTTGTATATTTGAAAACACATTTATTTTCCAGTACATCTTTTTGTTTGGCTGGTTGGTTGTGTAACTCTAGAGGCAAGAATGATTTGTCTACAGTAATGATTTCTGGAAGTCTAAGGAGACAGCTCCCTGTACTATGACAAGAAAGTATTGAGAACAATTTCCATGCAATTTTTCTAGTCTTACCCAAAAGATTGAGGACTGATTCAACCATGCATATATATAGGAAAATTTCTAGATGGTACAGCTGTACTGGGTTTTGTTTGTTTGTTTATAAATATGTCTGGAAAAAACAAAATCTACATATATATGAAGTGTTTAGAAGTCAGAATAGAAACACAAAACATTTTCATAGTGAGGATAATCAACAACTTACTACAGGACATGGTGGATTTTCTACTGCTTGAAATCTTAAGCAGCAAAATGATGTCTTTCTAGAAATATGTTTGGTCTTAACCACAAGACAGGAATATGGTGCAATACAAAATTCTGTTGAGGTTATGAAGGAGGCTAGTCTGGAGTACAACAGTTTCCTGTGAACTTGAAAGATCTAATATAAAAGTATTTTAAAAAGGTTTAATTTTTATTTAATCAGAACTAAGCAGCAGTAAGCTCATGTTATTGATGCAAAACTTTATTGTTAGAACTCACAACTTTACTTTTTTATGTATCTCATAGCAGGTAGAGGAGATGCACACCAATTCCAGCTTCCACTTGCTGACTTCAATGCACATCTACTACCATTTTTTTACACTGTTGTCTGGAGCCATTCTCAACAATAAAGACTGCAAGTATACTGCATTTGATGCAAAGACTGCTTTACTATGTAACTATTTCCAATTATACTTTTTTAAAGGAATTCCTCCTGTATCTACACCTGACCCCATAACCTGGGCTGTTCCTCTAAGGCATTCAGTGTTTAGACAAGTTTATTTAGCAGCTGCAAGGATACAAAACCAGCCATGACACAAAATGACAAAATGGTAAAGAAAGGAGTATAATATCTGGCTCAGGCCATTAGAAAAGGAAAGGGTGGAGGCTGTATCTCAGAAAACCAAAGCAGGTAGTGTTTGATACTGTTAAAATAGGCTGCAGTAGTTACAGGTGAACTGCGGCAGTGACACAAACAAGAGCTCCTAGAAACATAGAAATAAAGATCTTCGCAAAAACCTGAAGACCACAGGTTGGTTGTATAGAAAATGTACAAAAGATTACCTAAAGTACAGAAGACATTCTCATGTGCTCTTAAGCTAAAGGCACATGACACATTAAAATATAGATGGCAAACTCAAGTCAACTTCAGATAGCAGAAAAAACACACAACATGACACAAATTCTTAAAACTTCTCAGCTCCATTAATTCCAAAGTGTGGAGTTATTTTTATATGGAAACTAAACCTGTAAGTCTAGACACTACATTTGTAACGACTTCAAACCAAACCTAAGCCTCTGAACTTAAAAAAAATTAACTAGAACTGGTATAAAAACACTGTTTAAAGTCTGCAGGGATGATGTAGCAGTAGTGTCAAGTGAAGATGAAGAATGCAATCAAACAGGCTCTCCTGACTCTTACATGACCTGCCACTTGTGCCAATTGCCTGCAATTTACTGAACTACCAGCTCTGCTAAGGCAACAGTCTGTACTATCACCTCATTACTTATTTCAGATGTGGTATTAATAAAATCTGTTTGTTAAAGCAGTTAAACACTATTGACTGGAGTAAGTTAGGGAGCAAATACAACAGTAATTTAAGCCAACAGGACCAAAGGGGTGATGGTGACCACCTAGAGAGGCAGGAAAATCTTCAGGAAAGGGAGAAATGAGATCAAACTGCAGCTCAAGGGCTACTGACACTCAAGGAGACAATCAACATTGGTAATATGGAAAATATGTCAGAAAGAAATGCAAGAATGTCATTACAAAAACCTGCTTCTACTGAGCCAGCAATGGAAGTACCCACACAATTCCTTCATAAAGTTAATAGTGACTCTAGTCTCTTGGGTTTCTAAATGCAAAAATAACAGCTATCCAGAAAATTTCCTCCTGCTGTTAAAGAGTGCTTTTAAATCAAGAATCAAATATATTGATCCTGGATGACGGCTGCAAAAGATTGAACACCAACTACTGAGCTCAGTTGTGTGCCAAAAAGGACAGACTTTTAAAAGCTCTACCCAAAATGTTACAGATCTTCACGCATAAAATTCTGTGTTGAACCTAAAGAACCTTTTTTTCCTTCCTTTTAATTAGTATCTACTTAAAAGCCTATGCCAGGAGCATGGCAAGTGTAGTTAAGGAAAGCAAGACTAAATAGAAATTGCCTCACAGGGCAGTATAATCATCCTTTTTACCAACAGGGGTAGCAGGACTTATGCAAAGAGGCACAGAGCACTCCCTTTTCCTGCAGAGAACCCACTTCTTCCTGGCACAGCGAGCAGGACTGAAACCTGGGTTTCACAAAACACAGAAACACACAATAAGTGGAGGGCGAGCCCAGGAGCTGCTTCTGAAGTGGTTAGTAGCATTCCTTGGAAGAAAATGTGCATACATGTGTCTATCCACAGGGATCTCCTCCTGTTTAGGATGTGGAGATTCCAATGTAATTGTTGGCTTTGTGGTGTTCCAGCTAGCTGGGTAGGTGTTTAAAATTAGACAGGATTATGATCCCACGGGAGAAAGATCAGGATATTTGTGTACCATTTGCCCCTGGGACAAACAAATGCTGTAGATGTCATGAGAGAGAAAAAAATATGAAAACATAGATCTTGTAGCTTAGTTTTAAAATTAAAGTGATTTGGATCCTGATCAGCTTTAAAGTAACATTTTCTGTCATAATACAAATTGCTGTTAGATAATTCTAACACCCTGTTCACTTAAACTTTAATACTCATTGGTTCATGAACATTGTACTATATTGCTGGTATTGTTTCAGCTATTTTTCTCTTATTTTGTTTTTGAACTTATACAGTTTCAAAACCTGTAACGTGAGACTTTAACACACCAACAGGCTTTAGGGAAACCTTTCATATGGTCCCTCCTATGTTTCTGATTTTGTGTGAAGAGAGTGGGATGCCACAAACTTACAGCCTCTGTTTCTTCGCATGGCGAATGAATTTAAAACAGCTGGCTGATAAAGGATTTTTACAAATTGACACTTGTTTGAAATTACCCCATTTGCACCCTAATTTAGTGAAACATCAGAGAGGAAGAAGACCAGTTCACAATCATAGCAAAGGCTGAAGCCCATGAGTCCTGAGGACAGGCTGGTGCTGCAGCACCTGACATGAACAGGCTCTGGAAAGAGGGGGACATCAATACAAGCACACAAGCACTAAATGTGCCTCTTCCAGAACTCAAAGAAAGCTTACCAATGAGAAAGGTACTGCACTCGCTTTGCCTAGCAGTTGAACTGCATCTCTGGCTAGCATTTGCTCTAAAGAGAAAACATTCAAAAAATGGAAAATACCATAAAAACAGTTTCAAAATTTTTCCTTATTTCTTCTTCTCTTTTTAGTGTTACTCTGGAAATGTCCAAGACACACTTTTTTAAAATTTAATGCTGTGTTTATGCATCTGCTGAACCACCAACAAAGTACATAGAAAAGGTTACCAAGCATAAATGATTTCAAGTTTCCAGAATGCAATGTCCTGTAATTAGTCTAAAGAACCAGAATTTTCAAATTATACGTCTCTGAAAAAGGTTATCAATTTTCTCTCTAGGACAGTGCTCTTTTAAGGTCTATGGGACAAAAATTAAAGTTTGAGGGTAAAAAGCAAAGGTCTAGTTAAAAAAATACAACCAGCTGAAGATTTTCTGAAGATATGCTAAACAAATCAGTTAATTTGGCACCAACATAAACATTTTAACTGGTTCTAGTTTACATATTCATTTGACTTCAATTTTTTAGTGGTATTTAAAACCAGATAGACAATTCCTTATATCAAAAGTAAAACTAAAGTATTGTATAGACAAGCTGGTGTTTTAACTGGTACAAAGTTTGATTTCCTCATCTGACATTCATTTAACTGTATTGCCTTATACTAAAATAATAGCTTAACTGTGGTGTTATTTTTACTACATTTATTTTAATACTCTAGAACATTCTAGTGAAATCCCTGTTTTTCAAAGAAAGAACATCTCAATCAGGAAGCAAATTCAGAATACTTTGTGCCTCTATCAGTTTCAAGCAGTTCACTTGAATACTTGCTAGCCTTATTCATCTTCTAGATTTGAGAGTGATTAGTTGTTTTCTCAGAGACAGTCACAGCTACAGCATTATGTTGTTTTTATTAAATCATGGAGTTGACACACTGCAGCCACACTGATGCAATTCTCATTTCTGTTGTCACTATCTACAGGGCTTGTGTTTCTATTAAAGCTGCTCTCTTTACTTTAGAGTAAAGCACTGGAAAACATTCCTTGTGAAGTGTACTATTAACCTCATACTACTTCAAGTGAGGCAAATTTATCTACAAACCTCAAAGCCTATGAGCTACCACTTTGGAAACACTTGAGTTTTGTTATCTTGAGTAACATAACAGATACTGTACTAATGTACTACTGTACTAATATTATATGTTATTAAAAGGCATTCTAACAGAACAGTTGTAACAACTTTTACCTCCTTAGAAAGTAAAGCAAAACCCCATCATTGTGAGTGGTGTCCTCAAATCCAAGAAGTGTTCATTTATTTATCTGTCTGCTGATGTTTCCATAGCACTAATGGCTGGACATTGACGTACTGGTGCACTTACAGCTAACTTGGGTAACTGCAGAGCACTAGGCTTCTCACACAGTTTGGACTGAATTCCTATTTACTCCTGCATCCAAACTCCAGATGCAGTGATCTGCACCACAGGCTTGGATCTGCTGCTGTAAATGTACTATGTAAATATATCTACAGCAGTCTACCTCTACACTTTACTGCAGCATATGCAGTATGTCCAGTTTCAAACTGTTTCAGAAAAAAAGTCAATCCAGATAACCCATAATTGCCTGTGATAAACAAGACCACAATCCAATCAATAGTATGACTGTGGTCTAGACCTCCAAAGTTTCACGTACATCTACACAGTAAACAGAGCAACCACAAAGTCAGCAGCAGCAATTTCCAATTTGACTATCCTGGAAAACTGCAAAAAGATTAACAGAATGGCCAAGGAATCTGTTTGATCTGAGTCTGAATGCTCAGGATGTCCTCAAGGCCCACTGCCTCTGAATGTCATCAAAAAATGAACTGCCAGTGCACAAAGAGAACATCACTGTATTTTATTTTTCTTTCCTTTGCAGAAATACAGAGACAATTAGACACTGGTTTTTATCAACTTCCAAACCATCAAAACTAATTGGAAAAAGTTCAATTAAGTGTTTATCAGTGATGAGCCATAATGACATGTAACTTCACTGGCAGATCATGCAGCCTTACAGCCCAGCATTTATTTTGGAAGCAGAAAAGACCAGGCCAATCAATAACCACTGACAGATACAGCAGAACCTTTTAAAGGCTACCTCTGACGTACTGTATTTTCACATGAGTGAAATATTAAAGAAGTGTACCTTTATCTGATTTCACTGAAGTCAACAGAGCGAGGCAAGTCACCTTAAAGCCTGAGAGATCAAATCTGTTGCTTCCACAAAATCTCATCTTGAAAGTCTTTTATCTTAAGATTTACATGAAGGGACCGTTCCTAATATTCTTGATGATTAACAGCAAATAAAATCTGTTCTCACATTAGAAATGTAACCTTGCACAGCCTTGGAAGTTCAAAGGAGGCTACCAAGTTTCTGGCCCTAAGGGCAGATGAGTAATCATCACAACAGCATTCTCTGGACAGTTCACAACTAATGTTTTGTTTGTGTTAATAATTTCTTGGTAAGATGATTAGATTCCCTTACAACTACCAGAGTCCACAGTTCTACTATCATAGTCCAGATTCTTTAGTAGGATTTGAACCATTTATTTTCTATATGAACTAGGACAGGTGCTGTAATTATAATACTGAAACCTGTAATCCAGCAAGAGTTGTATTAGAAAATTTTTTTTATCATCTCAGCCTTAACCTTTCACATCCATGGGCAGAACCATACAAAAACATTGCCCCGCCACTTTTTTTTAAAAGGAAAATAATATTTTCCTGGTGTTGGGGGGGTTACATCAACCTGACTCAATCCAAATCATCATTTGGGGTGGTGTGGGAAATGGAAAAAAAACACAGATATAACAGGACCCAACGTGAACTTCCTCCTGGCAGCTGTTTTTCACATGCTGTGTTTGGCTGATGACCTAGCACTTCATGTGACATGTGGGGACATAGCCCACAGCTGCGAGAGGGAAACTGTGAGCGGACTAAGAGCACTCCTTCCAAGTAGGAGTCAGAACTGAGGCAGATTACTAACAAGACACTGAGACAATTTCAGAACCTGCTGTCAATCTATTTCACAATAATCACTCCCTGAAATGCACCCATCCTCCATCTTTGGTGTAAAACCTCACAGGCCCTGTGATTCCTTTGTAAAACAAAACACTCCTATGTGTGAACAACTTTATTTATGTAAACTTTTATTTTTCCCCATCTGTTTCTTCGCAGCAATGTAGCTTTTCCTAAAGATTAAACTATTTTTATTTACTAAGTCTGTAATTCATACATCTCTGCTTCTAAGAAAAATGCCATGAATAAGAAACAGGTGAAATTTTAGAAGCAAAAAATATGCGAAGTGGAACTGTTTCTAACCACACAAACAAAAAAAGAATAAAATAATCTGTTTCAAAATAATGCTTTTCAAAGGCTTACTATTTAAAATGAATTCTGGTGCAAAACCTGGCATTTGTCTCATTTACTACCTAGGAAAGGAAATGTATTACAGTGAATGTCTAAACAACAGAGGTGAGAAGGTCATTTGGGACACAAATGAGACCTGAAGTAGCTTGTGTCTGCTCTGGGTCTATGAAAGCACCACTCAAGTGGCCACTGCTCCTCTCTTGGTCAGACTTTACCCTTTCTGACCTCCGGCACAAACTTAATCCACAACAGTCCTGGAGCACAGACCTGGCACGCAGAGGGTCCCCTAAGTCCTATTTGTGACGTATTTGGCAGAGTTTTGCTTATGACTTTATATTCCATAGAGTGTGTAAATCTAGTGAAAAAATTGTTGCAAAATATCATGTAAGAGTTATAAATACTAATCCTCAGCAGATCAGTTTTGCACTTGCATGCCCTGGATGCGTCATTCTTTGCCATAACAGATGGTTGACCACACTAAGAACAAAATTCAAAGCAGCTCTGAGAAGTTTAAACTAAAGCTTTGCAGATATAGGCTAAGTTCATGAGAGTAAGCTATATGCAGCCTGCTCCTTTACCCTGTTGAAGTAAGTAAAAAAGCTGTGGGTTTTGTTACTCTAGATACCTAACAGCAAAGCTGTTTTGGTGGAGTTGGCTGTAGGCACGTCATTAACTGAAGGCCATCTGGAATCCAGAAACTAGGCCTCCCTGTGTTTTAATGTGCCCATATGAACTTAATTTCTTAGCTGAGAAGTGACAGCAGTTACCTTTCATTAAAAAAAATCAAAAGAAGGAAAGAAACCCCCTTAGTGGATAGGGCATCTGCCAAGGAAGGAAAAATCTTATGTTACTCCTCATAATGGAGTATGAGCCTTCAGCTCTGGCACCACTGGCACCAAGGCACCAGCCTCAGCATGATTCTTAGAGCAGCAGCATCCAGCAGCCCTTCTCTTAAATGGGGCCACTAAACTGCCTGGTCACAGAGAAAGCAGATAAGGTCACCTGTCAGCATAGCTCAGGACCTAGGGCAACTCAACATGGAACCAACATTCCAGATCCTGCTGCTAAGGTCTATTTCTGTTTTACACTAGACAGTCACTGGATAAAACCAGGAAAACAAACAAGAGGGAACTGAATTCTAAAGCCCAAAGCTTTACTTTTACATAATACAGTACTGCAACCTTAAAATCTTGTTCTGAATCTGTATGGAAGATCCCTCAAAATGCTTGGTAGATTGTCACATGACCTCACCTTTGTTCCACTGGCACATTCTGGAACTGAACTTTAAAAATGTTATTAAAACATTTTGAGAAAATGAGACTAACTGCTGAATTTCTTTGCTAGTGACAGAGAAGGAAAGATAGTGGAAGTTTAACAGTGAAGTTCCACCTGTTTTAAGGTTTCTAAGAAACACTATGCCTTGAGAATAATTTTGTCAACTATTGTATAAAAAAGATACTAAGAGAAGTAGTAAAAGAAAGGAAGTGCTTGAAATGAAACAATTTTACTCACAGATGCAATCTTTTCAACTTTGGAAAGCCCTTCTTAATAGCTTGAAGGCTTGTACATTTTTTTAACTGCCAATGTTAAGTTATAAATCATTAATATTTGAGGGGCTTTCTTTACCTGAGGAGTCTTGCTATTTTTTAACCTTCAAAATTATTAATTTTTAAATGACACCTATGGCAAAACAAGTTTTACCTAATTGCTTCTGGGATTCTACTTAAACTTTGTGATCTTTTATTCATTCCTTAGCTTTTCACTTTCATAAGCATGATTTATACTTGTGTTACTTAGATATTTGTGAAAATACACATACATACACTTACCTATACAACTACTGAAACCTAAAGAAATGTTCTTATGCACTCTTTATACAGTTCTTGGAGTTCCAGTAACATTTAACACTTACCAACACTATGTATGGAAATAAGCAGTAGCAAAAAACACCACCCAACTGAAGTAGTTAAAAAAAATACAACCACCTTGCCTATAAAGTTACTTGTACCTGGTGTGGATGGTCTCTCCAGCATATTCAAATGATGGTAAATGAAGGCTTGGCTGTCATGAACTGTGTCCATGTCAATTTCCTCTTCCTCTTGAGAGTTTGAGAACTAAGATATCAGGAAAAAAAATAAGCAGATGGTAATAACTCATAAAAACATTACTAAACATAATTTAAAATATTTTATTTTTGAGGTGAACTGGGGGTGAGAGGGAAAGGAAGTGATATCTACCACTGTAAAGGAATAAAAATTCAATAAAATTAAAAAGGGTCAGTGTCTTTCCTTCTTTCTAATTTACTGTGAAGCTGTGTGAACAAGAGCATTATCTGTCAACTTTAGTTCTTGTCAGCCAATAAACAATCTGATAAGAAATGATTTTGCCAAAGTAAGCACAACAACTGCTGTACATATATACACAGTATGCCTTTTGTTTGAACACAGCTTCAAAGGAGGCCAGCAGACACCACTGCTGTTATTCTGAACACCCTACACATTGTGCAAGTTGAATTTCCATTTCTTACTCTGATTTTGAGTTTGACTTTACTGTCTTCATTCTTCTCTAGTATTTGCCCTGGCTCCAATGGAGACCCGAGTGGCATATCAGCCTTCCTCTTCACCCCCTGCTGATGACCAGAAATGCTGGATGCTGTTTCCTTAATAAGATGATCATCCTCCTGAAGCAGCATTAAAAGACCAAAATTAGAAGAGAGCAAGATCCATGTTTCAGAGAAAGCGACCTGATACCTGAAAAATCTTCTGAGTAAAGTGGGTGATTTGAACAAAGTTTTCTCTGTAGTTCTGGCAAGAAGTATTTTCTAAAACCCTGTATGGATTTGTGCCAACCACTCCTACAAACATAGTTTCTCTTTACTTCTATCCCTGCTCCCTCTGCATATCTAGCATTGGCATCTTTTCTGTTGCTTCTCACAATCATGGTACTGTTGGTGTGCAACAACATTTGCTGCCTCTGAATAGCCTGTCTATAAATCTGTGCCTTGCAGACTCTCCTCAGGCCAAATCTCATTTGAAAAACTCTGATAGCCTCTGATCTACACATTGGATTTAGCTAAGTCTTCTTTTAGCTTGTTCTGAAAGTTAATGCTTACCTTACTTAGTACAAAGCATAGTGAGTACTTATAATTTCTTCTTCTTTATTTTACTGCAATATTTATTAAAAAGAATAAACTGTGTTGTAAATTACTGCATAGACTGTAAAAAGAACAAGGTCAAAGAAATAGAAAAATAGGAGAGTCTCCTAAGTTACACATATAGTAATGAAAATAGGAGACAGGTGTTTCAACAAGTCCAACAGACAAAATTTAGAAGGGAAAATAAAGCATCCACAGAAGCAAACATAATTAAAAGCTCACTAAAAACTATAAAAGGCATAGATACCATAGACTCTCAAGGGCATATACTGCTCCCCTGAACTGCTCTTCCTCTATCCTACAAAGGGCACTCTAGCCCCAAAAACTCTTGCCCTGAACAATTCAAGTTTCATTTTATGAGTTGGGTAACTTTTACCATCCTCAGAAGCTTCACCAGCACTACTCTATCAGTACTGATTTTAACATGTTTATGCTCTCAGTGTACATCTACTTTAAAGAATCCAGTTAATTTGATAAACTCTATCACCTGTTTATTCTTTCTTCCTCTCAAATATGCATTTCCCTTTCTTCATCCCTTATTTTGTCCAAGGCACTGCTATTGTGAAACACTTCTGGATTAACTTTGTCTGATATAATAGGCAGTCTTTCTTTTATGTTACTAGAAAATCAGTTCCCTGATTTTAAGGGAGTTACAGTGAAAATACTAACCTTAAGGTAAGGGCTAGAGAATGAAGATGCGGAATAGGAGAAGATACAAGGGATGAAGTACAAACTGAGGCTTATACCAATGCTGTATTTCCACACCAGTGCAAACCAGTACACTGCTAAATGAAGCAGCCTCATCCACACATGGTTGTTCTGTCCTGGAGTGCCACAAGTGTTTTATAACTATGGGACAAACTGGCACAGGGAACTGAAATATCTGTTCATAAAAAGGTACCGCTCAACAGATCCTCCCTGATCCAGCTCACTATTGTAGCAACAACTACTATGCTAGCACAAGGGAGAGAGGACAGTTTAGGAAGAGTTAAGAGGAAATCTTTTGGTAGTCTGGCTGCAAAAAAAGTCTGGGTGTTCAATGAACTGCAGCCTAAAAATCTGCCAACAAAATGCCTCCTGCTATTTAATTCTAATGATTAGGTGCAGCAAATTAGGACTAACTACATGCTCTGCAGGACAGTTCTAACAGTATCTGACTCTACCAGCATTTTCTCCCCCTGCTGGAAAGGGCCTGCAGGGTACTGTTAATTAGTACTCTCAACAAACTTTTTGGTAAAACCTATTTAGACAATAACTATGGGACTGATAAAGTAACAGTAAACCATCCCACTCAAAAGAGTGGAAAGAGTGTCAAACATGCTCATCACATGCTGTTTTTGAAACTGTTGAGAAAAATCACTTATTATTTCCATGTCTGTTGGACTGTTTTCCCCCTCATAATTAAATTTGTCCAACAAAAATACTTAGTCTTGCAGCAGTGGCACTTATTCTTGAGGAAACTATGACCTTAATAGTTTATAAAAATTTATTTTCTAACTATGCAATGGAATATGTGTTAGAAGCCTCCAAATGCAGAAAGATACCAAACTGAATGTATGCCATTCTTCAGAAGTTGTTACAAATCCTTCAGGGAACAGTAGTAAAATGTCAGATTCAAATGTTCAATGCAGATGTGTTAAAATTTCAACCTTCACATCACTTTAAGTTGCTTAAAATGAGGTGTATCTATGTATTTTAAGATGCAATAGATTTACTGATAAAAGGTTTATTTTGGAAAACTGGGTAACTTGCCTATAAGAAATAGTCCCATGAAAAAAGCTTTCATCACAGCATCAAACATTTCTGTGAATCACTTCGTATCTCATAAGCAATATATAAAGTTTCATAAAGAACAGAAATGATGAGACTAGGAAAAAAAACAAGTAAAAAGCTTGCATATGTGATGCAAAACAGTTTAAAAAATGTCAAAAGTCATGGTATATGCCAGCTTTTCAAGTGGACAGAATAAAGAGCAATGAGGTAAGAAGGTAGTTTAGGTGAAGCATGAGAGGCTTGAACATAATACAAAATTAAATCAGCAACCCATGCAAGAACTCAGAGCCAGCTGAATAGGATGGATGCAGATGGTTTGTGCTTACGGTGTTCTGAAATCCTACTGACTGTCCATGATTGTTACTACTGTTCACAGGTTCCTGATTATTTGCAACTGATTC
Organism: Hylia prasina; assembly: GCA_013397195.1. NCBI lineage: Eukaryota > Metazoa > Chordata > Aves > Passeriformes > Sylviidae > Hylia > Hylia prasina. Next base: position 583,364 of record VYXD01015987.1, read on the forward strand.
AGGGATAATCGTTGGATTGAGTACAGCCTTCTTTTCTTTCAGGTTAAGAACAAGTCCAAGCTCTGGTAATGGTAAACAGGAAGGTCTGCTGAGGCCAAAGAGTGTGAAATAGAGGTCCACAGCACCACATCGTAATCTCCAGTCATGTGAAGTTCCTAAAATACAAAAGAGGTTGTTAATACAGAGATAAAATCTCCCCCTCTCCCACAAATATTACAGCTTAAGTAATCTAGGCCCACCAGAGTATGACATTTTCAGTGCTTAAGATAACACTTCCTTCATTATTCCTGCCTCTTATTAGCTCTTACTCATTTGCTTTCTTTTTAAACTTCTTTTCTTTTTGAACTTTCCTGTTTAAAACGAATGTTTTAATTTTCCTGGGTTGTTAGACATGTTTAGAAGAACAAGACCGGAAAAGTAAGTGCTATAATAACATAATGAAAAATAAAAGAAAAACAATCACACCCACATGCCTTTATTTTTCAAGTTGCACTCTGAAGTTTTTCTACTGGACAAGTAAACAGAAGACTCTGCTACCAAACTAGGTTCCTGTATCAATGGATTTGGTTGCATTTGCCTATGTATGCCACAAAACATAGTAAGAGCTTTAAGCATGGCTAAGATCTTTACTCTCAGGAAACTCCACTGATAGAGAAATGCACAGGAATGCTTTTAAACATCATTACTACATCATGTACTTCACTGCATACTCAATAATTTAATTTATATTCATACTCAAAACATGTATTCTTCCTGCACAAAGCAATGCTTTATTTTTTATTATTTTTCACTGCAAACTGTGTACTGCTTTAATATCTTCATACACAAATGGTCTAAGCACGTTTGGCACCAATCACAACAGAAAGACATTTAACATCTGGTGCAATGCTGCAAATACAGCAATTTTGGTGTTAACTCAGCCCCGCTCTTGACTGATTGCAAGTTTATTGAACATATTGTTCCCCACCAGGAATTGAACTGTAACTGGTAAACGAGACACAGATGCACCAACTGCCATGTTAATGTGGCTGTGCAAGACTTAGCACAAAATAAAATTACAAGACCTATCCCTGTAAATATTAGTTTTATGGGGCCAAAATACTGTTAGGAATAAGCTTAGCTTACTCTTTACCAGTTACAAATTACCAGTTACACTTACCCAGTAACAAATGAAAGCAATACGAATATTATCTGGACATTTCTAACATAGAAATACTCCCCAGAGAATGACACATTCAAAAATATTAATTTTAGAACTATTACGATATCATCAATTTAATTCAGATTAACACAGAAAAAGAAAAGATTACATATATAAATCAGAGTCTGTTCTCTATTACATGTGCTTATGTTAGATGAAAGCAACTCATGGTTCTAGAATCCTAGAAAACCAGAATCCTAGAACCTTTAAACCTGGCTACTAGCTTGTCACACATCAATTTTTTTCCAGGTGCCCTGGAATGCTACAGAAAATTAGTTGAAACATTATGTCATTTGAGGCATAGAAATTTAGGTGTTTAAAGCCCCACAAACTTGAATAAGAATGTATACCCTATTTGTCACTTGCAAAAAGAGGTAATGCTTGTAACACTGCACACACTCTTCTCTCATGAAAAAGCAAAAACAAATTCTCTGATGGGAACATCAAAACTGTTTATTTTCTGTGTCTGACACTTGGCAAATCCTGTGAAACTGAACTGCTAGTAGTCTCCCCACTTCAACCCTTGGAGTGTAGCTGTAAACTTTTAAACACTGAATATAATGACACACAGAGAACAGAAAGCCTGCAATGACCTAAAAAAGCTATATAAATGTTTATATGTAATCTGTGTAGAATGTGCCAGATGTTCAAGGGCACTTTGTCAGGACTGGATAAAACTGCTTCAGTAATGAAAAACAGGTCAATGGTAAAGATGCAAGCCTTTCTCTCACTAGGCTCTTTCCCAATCTCACAAGGCAAATTGAGTTTTAGGTCTATAATGCACTTCTAAAAATCTCATTTAAATTATCTATACCAATGCTGTCCTCTCATATTCTCTGAGAGCTCAGTGAAAGAGGACAAGAGACCATCTAATGTAAAGCAAACTGTAAGTGTAACACAGACACCATTATTTGAGGAAACACTTGCTTTCAACAATTTTTAACATTAAAACTATGATTCTGTGCAGAAGGACATCAAAGCACACTACATCAGTAGACAAAAGAATGAAAAACAAAGTTAGGTAGCCTACGTCATTAAGAGTGCTCTGGAAGTACATAGATGATATTCAGCTTCTGAGAATGGATTTTCAATTTCTAACTATTGAAATTAAGAGAGCTCTTCGCATATTCTGAAGTTTTTAATGCTTTTGAAGTTTTTAATACTTCAAAAAAACCTAACAGTAATACCCTAACACAACAAAACAACAAACAAATTAAAAAACCTAACCTGAATTCATCAGTTTCCAAAGCTGATCTACCAAAGCTTCATTACATAAGGGGGACTCCATATTCTTGGTGAAAGGTGGATTCTTAGTCAGCATATCCAAAATCTTATGTCTGAAAGAAACAGAAAAATAATCTTTATTAAATCTAGAAGAAAAACCCTAAGGTCTGTTCAGTTTGCAATATTCTTACAAACCTATTAAACTTACAGGATTACTTCCAAATTTTTAACCAGCATTATATGCATTTAGTTCTTCCTTCTGTCCACAATATGCATACACAGATTTACCATCAGCAATATAACTTAGAGAAAAACAGTAAGGTAGGATGCCATAGGATGTTTTTAGACATAACTATTAACACTTGCAGGCTACATTATGCTTTTCTGTTTAGTAATTTTTTTTTTTGCACACTGACTTGCAAGTTTACCAAGAAGCAGCAACAATGGCAAATAAAATAAACTCTACTGATACTAAAGAGTTTTTAAATAACTGTAAATGTTAATGACTGATACAAAATGGCAGGCCCAAAACCAGTGACTTGCATTTTCCTGGAAACAAACACTTCCACCTCTTAAGTTACATTGGTTTCTGAAGATCCTGCATTTACCGTGCTGCTTACTGTATTTACACACTGAGCTGAAAGTAGATACATTTTTATTTCTTCAAACTTGGCCTTGAAGGCATTTAATGAATTCTTTGTTTCATTACTTATTATTTTAACATTTTTTCTCTGTATAGCTAGCTTTCACCTTGCTGTCTTACACATTTGGAACAAGAAGACTCTTGCAGATACTTTTTTTTGCATTTTCTTTTAGAAGAGGCTAACATATTGCACTCAATTCAAAATTTAAACTCCTCTTCAAAAGGATACAAATAAAATTAAATCTCCTTCTTAAACGGGAGCTAAACCTGTATTTATTTCCATTAACAATAATGACAGAAATGAAACAAAACAACCTTGCAGCTATATTTTTAAGAAATCTCTATATAGAGAGAGTAAAAGTAGTATTATTTAACTTTGAAACTCAGTATTTTAATGCTGGTCATAAAAAAGTGTTGGAAAAAACCGATTATTATGAACCTCTGTTTTCACAGGTTTGTAGTAAACATGCTAAAATACCCAACCACTTGTGTGAAAATGAAGTTGAAACAAGCAATAGTAGAAATTTCACCATATTTTCACATGATCCTTTCACCCCATCTACAGTCTGACAATTGCTTTTCACTCCTTGGAGTCCAAATATTGTATGCACTATGTCTCAACCTCTGTCTTTTCTAAATATCACGAAGTCTTTTTTGCCATATGCAACATCATATTTATACACTTTATTTATGATCAGGAAATAATCTCTAACTTCAGACTTCTGCCACAAGGTAGAACATAAAATACACAAATAACAGTGCAGAATAAGAACAGAGTATACTAATTTTTGAGATGTGAACTGTTGAAACATCTAAACATATTTCAGTTAATGTAAAATAACAAGAAGGAAAAACAGCTTTGTGAAGAAGCAGTTAAGGATCTGATCTATTCTAGCAATTCCAGGTGAAGAATTTACTTAGTAACCTCAGCATTAGTAAAAGATCTCTCTCTTTATTAACTCACCTTATGTAGGGTACAGGATCACTCTGAACCATAGCGAGTAGCCACTGTAATTCTTCATAGCTCCTATCAACTGCAAAGCAAAATAAAACAAAATGCCCATTAATATATATAAACTGGAAGAATTTTGATGAAGACAACCATGAGTTCCTGAATTAGCACATGAATACGTGAATCACTGCAACTTAAGAGGAACTCCACTAACTATGGAGCAAATTCCAAGTAAAAAGTGTCTTACTTTACATGGAAATAGAAACATTTAAAAACTCTTACATGCCTCAATTGTTCAACAAAACCAATTTGACTATTTGCATGAGCACTGATTGGAAAAATCAGAGTAAAGGCTCATCTTGATAACTGTGTGCCTCCTACAATGAACACATTCAAATATCCTTTCAAGACTCAGAAGCATTACATCTTCTGTAGAGAATATACAATTCTCATACACAGGAACCTGTGAAAGATTATTATCTTAAACCTATCAGCACATGCTTCTAGAAAATTGCTGTTTGACACTGTTAGAAACAAAGTCAGCTTGTTAGTTTCAAATATAACTTACATTACAAAATTCCTTTGATTATCAGAGTAATACTGCAAAATAGGAAACTACATGGGATATCATCATCACTCATTATACAAAACATGAAAGAATTTTTATATGATCTTTTTGTCAGGCGGATAACTAAGATTTTCACAGCACTATTCTAATTTCTTCAAAACAATGAAGAGAGTGTATTACTCATTACTGGATAGACAGGTCCAAACCCATTTCTATTGCTTTCCATCTTGTGGTCCTAGCCATGTACTTCTTTCTTCCCCTAGCTAATTGTATTTTTAGTTCTAAATACCTCAGTTCAGCTTTTCTTCCTTATTTTGGTTTGTCTTCAGTCAACAATTTTAAAATATAACTTCTTTAGTCCAACCAATTCTAATACCTATTTACTTTTTGTTATTTCAGTAGAGTACATTGCTTTTAACAGAAAAGGCATTTATTTATCATATAAGAACCAGCACTTCTATTACAAGTTTTAAAAGTTCTTTGGACAATTAGAACATGAGATCCCTTTCTGGGCTAGGCGAAGACAACTACATTAAAATATTGCTTAGACAATGGCTGGAGAGCCTTTTGCAGGCCACTTGCAAGTCAGTCCCTGCTCTTCCTACAATCCAGCCAAAACAAAACTGGATTACTGGTTACACTGGTGAGGCTCCAGCAAGCCCTGTTTAGAGGCAGAATATATTAGCTCCCACAGTGCACTGTTCAGAGCATGGCTACACAGTTCTGGATGATGCCGGAGCAAATTTGTATCCATATAAATCAGAACTACAATCTCAGATTTGCCTTAAAAACCAGAAATCTTTGAAAAACTATGCAGAAAACACACTTTTAAAAGATTAGTGACTTCCTGTGCTCAGCTCAATGCACAGCTGCTCTTCCTGGCTTGGGACAGAAGGCAGCTAGAATACTGCAAACAAAAGTTGTTTTGCATGTAACAAAAATAGTATTTTATTACCACACAGCAAAGAATTGCAACACTGCAAACATGAAGTCACAATCATTAGCAAATTGTAATTATTTTTACTAACAAAAGGGATTTTAAAATACTTTTTAATTAGAAAATGAAAAGCCTGTGAGATTAATCCTTTAGGCTGGTGGTACTGGATAACAAAACCAGGTAACAACATACTTTTGTGATTAAAACCTTTTTTTTTTGTGTTTTAAACTTATTTCTGCTAGAAATTAAGTAAGTCTTCCCTGCTATTTACCTTATAGTGTAAACTAAGCCTTCTAGGCTTACAAAGCTTTGCTACTAATGCATTTAACCTTCTCTTCAAATTTGTATAGGAACTATGAAACAATTTGGACAGCAATGACAAATTAAAGCTGACCTCAGGCAGAACAAATCTTATTAGCCAGAAGAACCATATACCAGGCTTGGTTTGAAGATCTTACAAAATTCATCTGCTCTAACCTTCCATGGGAAAGGGAGCCTAGATGAGATTATCTAGCAGTCTGTCCAACTGCATCTTGAAAAGCTCCAGTGATGGGGACTCCACCATATCCCTGGAGAGGCTGTGCCACTGATTGATTGTTCTTACTGTAAAAAAATTCTTCTCTTGTATCAAGATGAAACATCTCTTGGTGCAACTTGTACTTGTTAATCCTTCTCCTTTCCATGTGGAGGAGAGAGACACTCTATCCACTTTGCAGCTACTCTTTAAGTACTGAAATATTGGGATGAAAGCCTGCTAAGCCTTCTCGTCCCCAGTGAGAAAAGAGCTAACTCTGTCACTCTTCCCTCACAGAGCAGGTTCTGCACCCTTCTGATAATCTTCAGGGCCCCGCTTTGGACCCTCTGCAGTCTTCCCATAACTTTCTTGAATTGTGAGGGCTGCAACCATACACAATGCTTGAGGTGCAGACTGAGCACAAAGTAGAGTGGGAGGATCATCTTGGTCTCTGCCAGTACTGCCCCTGCTGCTGCAACCACACACTGCTGACTTGTGGTCAGCTTGTCATCCACCAAGACCCCCAGGTCCCTTTCAGTGATGCTGCTCCCCAAGCACAGATCCTGGCCTGTTCTGGGCTCTTTGGTCATGTTGTCCCAGGGGCAGGACCTTGCACTTGTTGAACTTCATTCAGTTCTTGCTCTCCCAGCCTGCTTAGGTCTGTGAGATGTCTCTCCCTTCTGACACCTGTCCACCTTGCCACCAGCTTTCCCATCAATAAACCTGGTGAGGCTGCTTTCAGCGCTGTTCTCCACATAATTTCTGAAGATGTTCCCTGGGGGACCCATTTGTGACAGACTGCCAGCCTGAGTAAAAACTGATCACCACCCTCTGAGTGTGGCCCATGACCTGAATTCTCATCTACTGCACTGACCACCCATCCTGTCTGTAGCTCGCCAGTTTGTCTAGGAGAACGCTGTGGGAAAAGCAACGTGTGGATTTTCATACTTCATAGTTCTGATAAATATAAACACAAGTGATTGCCTTCTGAAACAAAAATCCCCTTGTGATTTTTTTTCAAATTACAAGCAGTGTTGTCTCAGTTCTCAATTGCAGCAGAGTGTCTTTGACACTGAACTTTAACATTCATCAAATTTGATAATGGTTATTTATTTAGAATAGTTTGTTGTTACCTCTTCTAAGTATGCAACTGCCTTGTTCTATACAAGTAACTATTAATAGCCATATAGCTCTCACAAGTTAACTTAAAAAGGTTAATAAACTCTGGTCATTTCAAGCCACTTTACATAAACTGTCCAAGCCCTTGTATGCTCCCTCAAGCATTTTAAAAAGTTACCATTACTCAAAAAAAACCCTTGCTATTAATAGCAAAGAAAACAACTTAATCAGTTCCATGGAGAAATTATTTCTTTTCAAGCAACTCAAAAAGAGGTAGTGTTATTCTTATCCTGAAAGTTACACCCAGAAAACACAGACTTTCCTTTTTATGGAAATTACAAAATCTGTCAGCTTCCTTTACAAGAACTGTTAAAAGCCAGCTTTGGCACAAGCAACAAGCACTTGATAACTGCTGGTTTGCATCCAGTGTGAACTGGAAACCAGGTAACCGGGAACAATGAGAATCAGATCTCTTGGCAATAGATGGCAAATCATTTCTCCTTCCAAAGCCAGGTTTAGGGCTCTGCAAGACAAGCACTGCTAACTTCTCTATGGGTAGAGGAAGAAGTCAGTTCACACACATGAGTTTCTGGATCATCCCTCCACCAAAAACCCGCCAGTCTTACAGCAGGAGCAGAAGTTCCTGTGTTCAGTGCTAAAGCTTGTATTTGAGAAATGGCTGATCACCAGCTAGATAGCAGGTTGTGTGGTGAATTATAGTGACTTTATAGAAGATGGATATTTGCATCTGCTACCCCTGCGTCAGAGAAAAAGCTGTTGGCAAGGGGCAAGGCAGTTAGGTACAGCAGCATTCTAGTCTCTCATTACCATCTCTCACAGTGAGCTCAGTCAAAAATCCTGTTCAGCTCAACCAGTGATTTCAAGTAATCTACTACTTTTCACCTTCAAGTTTTAGCTTTCTGTAGGTTTCAAGCATCTTACCCTCTTATCTTGCTCACCCCATTTGATCAGCTGTTTTAAAGGTGGACTTTATTACTTTGTAGTACAAACACCTCCTTATTCAAGCCAGTTATTAACTATAAATACCATCCATAAAAGGTCAAGAATTTCATGAGAAAACATTATTTCTATCAGTTTGTCTTTCCACAGGATGGGATGAATTAGTAAGGAAATTGTTCTAAAGGGAAAGAGCAGTAAGCTTTCTATTCTCCAGCAAATATTTCCACTAACATTCTATGAAGGGTGGAAAGGAGAGAGATATGCATAGCACTACTGCAGTTCTGAATTCTAGCTGTGTATCACTCACAGGATCAGCAACTGGATTAAGGATACAGAGTGTCTGGTGGATTACAGGAGGGAGCCTGAAGGTTGCTGGGTGCACAGCCCCCCTCAGTTATCAGCTGTTAGGAATGACAGCCTGGTTTCAGTCTGTGACTGAATGCCTGAGTTTCACAAGATTCCAATTGCCTTAAAACCTCCCACTGCTTATTTAGTTTAAGAAGTAATGTCAGGAGTAATGTCAAAGTAATACAGCCCTTAAAGAAAATCAGAAAACAATTATTCACATAACAAGCAAACTCAACTCTTCTTTATCCTGAAAGCAAAACAGACCCACAAAATCTGAGAAAGAATAATTAGAAATCTAGATCCACCAGTCTGCTACAGAGGAAGAACTGAAGGATTTGGCCATTTTAAAAGGTATAAACATCCAAACACAAAAGTATTACAAATCTGCTGAACAAATAAAGACTAACCCAAATAAATGATCAGGACAATATAATACTAAATTACCTTTACAAAATGCAAATCACTGAAGCTGTAATTTGTAACTGCCATTAGAAATATGTCATGATTGAGAATCAGCTACAGAGCATTTAAGAAACTGTTCAGTTTTTGGCTTTTTTTAATGGACCTGCATTAAAATTTTTTAATGGATCTGCATCCCAGTCAACTAGGATAAAGGCAATATTAGAAGAATGTAAACACCTCACAAACATAAGCTATGCATAAGGAATGGCAAAACAGAATCAGCTAAAACATCCCTACAATAATCTAAGTTTTCACAATTTATAACCACAAGATGCAGGCAAAAAGCACAATTAAGATATCAGGAAGAAGGTAAGCAAAATCAATTACTTTGACTAGCAATTATGTGAAATCAACTAAATAAAAGTTGAAGTGTTAAAGCAAATCACCAAATCCCCTTACTGCCATTCATTATTTCAAAACATTGGTATATGATTCAATTTGCAAAGCACTGAGAAACAACGCTCAGCACATCTTCCTAACACTTGTACTTGCTGGCACAAGACAATAATAGAAATCTCAGTTTCTTATTAATACACCTGTCACCATACAAGCTCTTCTGGTGAACAATCTTTCAAGCTAATATTAATAAGGTAAGAAAAATTACATTTGTATGAGAATTGCTATAAAATGTCAAAATACTTGGGAAAAAAGTACCTTTTGTATAATCAACAACAGCCTCCAGTGCTGCTATTCGGACATCGACAAAGTGCCCGTATTCTGCATATGACTTGAAGAGAGCAGGATCACTTGGGACATGACCATTCTTCTGAAGCACTCTAATAGCTTTTAAACAGCTAGAAATGGTAGAAGAAAATTTACATGAGCTTTATGGAATACCAGTCAAGAAAAATAAAATTACTTTCTTCCAAATCAAGAACTGCCAATTTTCTGAATTGTTATCCACATTAACATGATTAACATGTTACAATCACTTTCACAGCATTAACATACAGCTCTTATTATCTCTGAATTAGGCAAAAGCACAAAATTTTCCACCCTGTCAAATCCATTGCTTGGTTTCAGTAGAGCCACGATAACTTAGAGAAAGCACAGCCCAGATGATGCTGCACGCTCTGTAGTTATTGTTACAAGGCAAAATTTTCACCATGCTCTTCTTAGAGGCATGGGATCATCAAATTATGACTGTCACTAAAAGTCTACACTGACAAAAATTAATGCTGGAAAGCAAAGCAATCTAGACAAACTTCCATTATCAGCTTTTTAAACTTGAAAGGAATTCGACATTTAAGACATACAAGCCAAAATCTCAAAAGCTAACTACAGAAAGATACATAAATCCCAAGAGAAGCAGTGTCATTGAACCATACCTGACTGTGATAGTATGTCTGTAACTGGGAAGAAGCTTCTCCATATTCAGAAAACGGGTGATTTCCTCAAGAATAAGTCGTACATCAGGATTTAAGTTATCCAAGGTTCGAACCTCATTGTTCACACTGACTGCAGGAGTCACAGAGTTGGCTAGGGCATCAATCAGCTCAGCACGATAGTAGTTGTCTGAAAACTAGATAAAACCAATATTTAACACAAGAAAATATAATAACATATATCCTTTCAAAGCTAAGAAATGCTTAAGCCCTGTTACAGAACAGATCTTACAACCAAGGCCACGGGAGAAACGGCACGAGAAAGGAAAACAGGAAAAAAATGGTTCTGAAAATCACACCATTAATCCAGCTAGCAACTTCATGAGCTTCTGAAACAAACTAATAAGCTCACTGCTGCTTAGTGAAGAAAATCTTACTTCTTCATTCACCCCTCTTACCTGGGCTCATAGTTTCAGCCCTTACATTATGCTGTCTTTTGCATCTGTTGGTTGTGTTAGTAAGCAGCAAAACAAATAAAAATAAAATTTACAAAAAGCAGAAAGAAGTCCTCTATTTGAATATTAGTTACTTTAACCTAAAAAACTCCAACATCTGTCAGATCCAGCGGAAGATATCAAACACATGTAGAAGTGACACATGGAAAGGTGAGGCTGAATCTCTCCCTCAGTGGTAAGAAGAGATCAGCACATGTCACCCCTTTCTGTGACTTGACTTCATGTGTCCAACTCTCTACCTCTCCCCATCCATCATCCTTATTTCAGTAACAAAGCAGCACGTGTCTTGTTGCAGTGTGTGTTCTACACACAAGAAAAAATGAAGTTTAAGAGACATCAAACTGGCTCCACTTCACCTTGGATACTTAATTGGGAAGATTATGCTAGGCTCCTAGTTATAGAGATGAAATACTGTATTATCTCAGGATCTTAAAGGTCATTTAATCATCCTTCAGAAGTGGTCTGTGTGGGAAGGAACTTGGGGTGACATTTCAAACTCAGATGGTTCAGTTTAGTGATGGAACAAATATAAACCTGTGGTTCACCTCGTGCTTAACCAGAGATGAAGACAAACCAGTTCTGTGAGCTTGAACTGATACTCGGAACACAGAATTCCAGAGTCCTGTATAGTGTTAAAAAAAGATTATTTCCTTTCCTTGCTTTTCAAATACTCCTCTCAAGGTGAAATAAACATCTAAAAACCAGAGCTTAACTTCTCATGCTATATTTTCTCCAAACACTTGCATCTTTCGAATGAAAAAGAGTAAAGCAAGGAAAGCCTATGTGCAAATGAAGACAGGCAGATCCTCAGTAACAACAAGCACACAGAGCTTTGAAACATCCAAGAAGTGCAGGTGTAGAAATGTCAGCTACAGAACATTCTCCAATATTTACTGCATCACCTTTTCATCAACTCTGAGCTAGGTATTTGCAGTAGTGGCATCAAAACCCATGCAGTGTACTAACTAAAACTTTTTTCATTAAAAATCAGAGATTAAAATAAACACAGTCTTTACCTTATTTTTCCTGTTATCGTTATACTTGATCAAATCCAAAATAAACATTAAAACCTCCTTAGGACAAAGGTTGTGAACATCTCTCAGAAGGGCCATGGCAACAGGCATAGTCTGTGTAATAGAATTAATTAATATCACTCTTCACATTATTGAAATTATAGTTACACCCTGAAAAGAGGTACAACCTGAAAATCAGCAATTAACAGATTTACAATAGCAAGTGTCTGAAAAGCTGTATTTACATACTTTTTGAAAGTCAGACCATGTACTATATAATTTTCAGATCAAATCAACTATACAGTTATTGCTTAGTAATTAGTCACTGTACAGACATTTCAAATGAAAGAATTTGAAAAATATCAAAAAACAGACTCCCAAGTCAAGACACTATTAAAAATGAAAAACAATGAGACACAGATTATGATGATGGACTTTATTTTGAGATAGACACTGATTTTGAGCGTTTTCATGTGAACACGATGTCTAAGCTTCCACCTTCACTGAGACATATAGACCCAACAGGGTCAGCAAAGCCTGAAGAATTATTAGCCAGACAGCTGTTACTCTAGGTATTTATTTTACAATGAGTGAAGCAGATCTCTAGGCTCTACTCAACATAGATTTAAGAATCATACTCTAGATGTATGAACTTGGCGTACAGGATTAAAGAGGAAGAAGAATGTAAGATGTAGTGGTACAGAATGAACAATGACAAAAAAAGCAGAAAATTACAAAAAGAAGGTCCAAGAATGACATGAAGGATGAAACAGTTTCAGACAAGAGTAAAAAAAACCCAAAATTTGAGTCTTCTATAAAATCACTAATATGAAATCTATGAAATAAGAACTCAAACACTCTGTTAAGTGAATCTTGAGAGAAGAATATTGTAATTAATTTTGTTATCCAATGAACAACCAAAAACTATAGGTTACAGCAAAAAAACCTGTGCTAACACCAAAATAAACAGCGGCAGTATGTGATGTTGACAATAGAAAGAAGAGGGCAAGAAGGACTATGCAATGTCTTGAACTAAAAAGCCCACCAATTTAAGGTTTCACTTGCAGTATGGTATAACTGCTATTAAAGAATAAAGGCAGTTGCTGAATTCTCCTAAAAGATAAAATTAGTATCTTCCTTAGAGTCCCATTTAAGAATGAGTTCACAAATAATTGCAAGTAATTATATAATAATATATAATTCTCCATTCTCCTGAAGAAACTGCTAATTTAACTTCAGCTACTAAGAAAAAATAGCTAAGAACGTATTGATTTTTTACTAAAATGGAACAAACCGAAGGCATATGAGAAAGAATTAGTTACTTTAATTTTTCTTAAAGAGTAAATCAAGTTTGTGCTATCCATGTTCCTGTAATTGTCAATTGTAGGAACAGTTTTGTATTTTTGACAGTTCTTTTAAAACATTCATTGAGAAAAATAAATTTTACCTTTTGAAGAAAGTAACTCTGAAAGTTCATGAAGTTGTTGGTCTTCACAATGTTTGGACAAGTCTTACAACAAAACATTCGGGTAAAGAGTGACTTCATGGCTGGTGGTCCTGTCCACGTACTTACCATGGAATTTGCAATCTGAATAAGTAGGGGGAAGGGAAATCATATTAACATGACCACTGCAAGTTTAGTTTGGCTGTAGAAAAATACACATTTCCCATAATCAAAAAGGATAATTGCCAAGAACATTCTCTCCTTTAAATAGATACTTACTTTCATGAGTGTATTATCTTATATTAGCTAAGTTTTCACTGTCATTCCCAATATATCTTCTCTACATTAAAGGTAAGTTTTATGGAAATGGTCCCATTTGGAAGACATCTGCAACTAACTATCCTTCCATGATAAACTTCTGTTCTTCATTATTTTATTTTATATATTTTAGATGAAAATTCTGTGCTTACTAAGCCAAGTTCTCTGACTCTACAGAAGCCAGCGATGAAGGGGATTTTGCAATACCAACTTCCCAAATTTACCCTGCCCGTAACCTCAGCCTAGACTTTAAAACAGGCCTCAGCCACCCTAAGAATAAAAGACCACACATAAGTTAAAGACAAGGCAGCTCCCTCTAACTTTAATTGTCATTTACTAAAAGACTGCACTGAGAACAATTTATTGCTGTAATCTGCATTGGTGTAAGACAGTTAAGGCATCACAAAGACAAAACTGCTTTTTGTGCCTTCCCAGCATCCTGAGTTTTACACATTTGCTGTATGGAGCACTGAAAGCCTGCAGACAAGAACACCTGTGCCTGCTGAGGGTTAATCTGTCTGATGTGTGTGTGCACACAAACAAATGGGACCAATGCACCCTACAGTGTAGCAGGAATTCCCATTGTTACAGACCCACCACAAACAAAGGAAAAATCTCTACTTAAAAAGGAAAACCTGAATCTGATGATTTCCTTCTAAATTATGTAATTTGTTTCAAAGAGTATTAGGTATGCAGTAAGTGAAGGAAAACAAGAGGCTATCTGAACATGCACAGCAATCCACTTCACCATTGCTTTGTGGAAGAGTAGTGCTCTATTACTAAAAACCATTTTTCCACTAAGCCAGGCTTCAAAGGAAAAGTCAGAGAGGGAAAATACTGCGACTGATCTTCTCCTTGCGATAACTGAAGTGTGTAAACTAAAGATGCAGGTACAGCTTTTTCTGAAAGCTACAATAACCTTTCCTGCAGAGGAAGATTAATTCCAAAGACTGCAAAGAAACCATGATAAAGAATGTAAAACTACAAATATGAAATTTACACAGCAGTGTCCAATAAAATTCAATCCCCAAAATATCAGTGTAATATGTTTACAAGATATTCACTATTGCATTAATATCAGGATGTGCATCTTTAAATATTAACTTCTTACTGTAAGCATTTAATTTCACAAAATATGTAGATGAACAACTGTTTTTAGTTAAAAGCAATAATAGTTAAACCATCATCTTTTCAGTATTTTTTTGGTCTTATCATGTGTTGTGACTCATTTGAATTTCTCTTTATTGACAGAATCAGATTCTGATTGTGGAATGTGTTCAGACATTACACATTCTGAACTAAATGTAACTGCACATTTCCCATACAGCAGCACAAATGACCTGTCTTGCATTATTTCTACTTAAGAAGGCAGGAGGCACACTCCATTTCTGGATCACTGAATTCAGTACAGCATAAAAATGTAGACTAAGGTGTAACTCTCATGCACATCTATGAAACTCTTCAACATTTGGGAGGGAGAAGTTTGTGATGGTAGTGCTCCTATTGCAGAGTTTATAACGTATCACCTACACTGCAATGGATGTGAACTCCGAAATCAGCCTGTGTACCCTGAGGAATTAATATTGTGACATTATTTTCTCCTTTCTCTGTATTTCTTATTTGTCCTGAAGGACTCACCACAGTGTGTGCACGCATGTTCACACGTATCTCTTAATTTATCAATGAAAATTTAGAATGTCACCTGGATAATTCACAGCTGAGAGATCGAAGTCCTGTTTTACAATGAAGTATACTAAGAATGTGTAGCAAATTCAGTTTGATAATTGCATTGTCACATGTAATTTCTCTGTATCAAATTGAGTACACCGAGAATATTTGACAACGTGAACTACAAACCAGCTAGAAACTGTAAATCAACAAAAAAGAACCCTCCTCTGGAATAATCATGAGAGACTTGCCTTTTTTCAGTAAAAAATGCAAATCCTGAATTTTTACAGCCTGAGAAAATTAAACTCAATGACAATAGGAAGTTATTAATGTCCTGATGTTGGAATCAGTAATAGAATGTATTATATTTTTCTCCCAGGTAACTTACATAAACATATCTACAAGTTTGTTCTGCCATGCTCCTTCACCTTGATTTAATGTCACAGCCATACTTTTTGCTTGCCTTATCTTCTTTTCTGCAACTCAACCACCTTATCCATAGACCCAAGATTTTCCATACAATTACAACTGAACAAAACCGGCAATGATTTATCTGCAGCCCAATTGCCTAAGAAGTTAAAGTAAAGAGAGAAAAATCTATAGCATTTAAATGTTGCAACAACTGCTCTTTTAATATTTACCTGTGGAATATGTATATTATTAGATATTCCAAGTGAATTTGTTATGAAAAGCATATTTTAAGTGAGGTACTGGCAGCACCAGCACTAGAACATACACTAATAGTTTCGTATCAGTGTTTCATAATATTAAAATAGTTTGTCAAAAACACTGGGATTTTTATTTTCAAAATATGGCTGAAGGCTTTATTTCTGTACAGGAACTAAATTACTCCCAACAGGTACACAGCAGAAAGCAAGCTATATGTCAATAATCTGAAGTCTACAAATTGTCAATGAATATGTCTTCATGTCCATAAAAGTCACCAATAAGCCATTTTAGAAATTCTTGTTCTTCTGTGTTTCCACCCACTTGTAAAATTAGGGGCTTACTAATTTTTGTTCTTAATGCTAATTTTATGTCTAAGAAAAAAAAAAAGATCTTCCCTTTTCAAGGCAATTATTTGCCTTTTTAATATTTAATTGTAGCTCAACTTGATGTGTATTTTGTAAGCCTATTCAGTCTGAAACGATATAGAGCAGCAATCTGAAGTCCAGTTAGAAAACGATGAATTTCAGCACTTCAGAGTTCTCAACAGACTGGCCAAGGAACCTCCCACTAAAATAATAAAAAATATACTTTGGTTCTGAAAAAAAATTAAACAAAAGTCTTTTATTTCTGCCACTTAATGAAATCTGGAAAAATCCCTTGTGGTTTTCATGTCTGACATCTCAATTTTGACAATTATGAAAGCTTTCTGCAGTCTCCATTTACAGACTAAAATAAAACTTTCCTTTCAAATCAGTCATGTTAAAAATACTTGGCAAATACATTAAAGAAGCTAAATATCAGGCCAGTTTAGGAACTATGATGGGTTTTGACCTATTTTCAGCCATTTACTAAGTCTAGTGAATTTCCTCCCTTTCTCCCATCCACACAACCTCACCTTTGCAAGGCAGAAGCAGGCCAGCATTCTCACCCGGTAGAAACATTGTTCCTGTTCCAGGATGTCAGTCAGTGCCAGCCGGGATGCCGGAGTGGGGAACTTTTCCAGTGCCAGAATGGCTTCTTCTTGTGCCACCACATCTCTCTCATATCGCAGCTGGTACTGCCACATGAAATCAGACTGTTCAAATTCCACCTTCCTCAGCACTGACATATCGGGATCTATTCTTATCCAGAGCAAGGGGGAATCAGCACTAAGACAGACATAAAAACATCAATAGCTTACAAAATTTCAACACGATAGAAATTCTGAAGATCTAACTTGACAATTATTACCTTGTTACGAGGTATTTGAGAAGATGTAAATTCAAATAACCCTAACAAAATACAGGTGAGAGAACTTTTGAAAGTCTCCTGCTCCAATTTCCGCTTCTAGGGTGGGAATTCTATAGCCTCCCAGGGCAATCTGTCCAAACCTCTAATATATCAAAGTGAATACAGTGTTTCAGTATTTTTAACCTAGAGATCTTTGTTTATGGTAAACTACTGTATGATCTCAGTCTATTTAATTCTATTTGCTTGGATGCTGCAATTTGCCTAACTATAAGCACTTTATCACCTTCTAAAGGTTAAGACTACAAAGAAAAAAAAAAACAAAAAAGAAAATCTGGTGGTAAATTCAATTTTTTTTATCAATAGATGTGAAACTCCTTTACAACCACTCACATGCTATGATGTTGAAAGTTGACAAAGGTAACCATGAAAATTATGATAAAAATCAGGATTAAAGTTATCCTACAGATAAAATGACTCAGTTATATTCCAGTTGTATTCCATTCCACAAAACAAACATTTAGCACTTTAGTATTCACACAGCACTGTGACTGCGGAAGTAATTTATGGGAGCAACAAGCATGAATTATGCAACACATTCTCTTACTCATTTTTTTCCACGTAAGAATCACAAAACCAAAATACCAACATGGTATTAAGAGAGAGTTTGGATGATGAAAAGAGCATCATTATAAATATGATGCATATTTCTGTATATGTTTGTAGAAAATCTAGAATTACCATTAAGTTAGTAGCTAGAGAAGAAACAACAGTGAAAGAGTGTAAAAGCAAGATTTAGAAAACTGAATGTGTATTATCATACATGCTTGAAGCAGAGGAATCCAAACTGGACAACAGAATGACCACACCACAGATCAGATTATCAGGTAAAGTGCAAATGTCTTTCATAAAATCCCATCCCACTTCAAAGGTCATTCTAAGATGACTGAAGTCTCAGCCCAGGGTAACACAGCAGGGACCTGACCATAACTGATCAAAAATACAAATAATTAGGGTAATTATCCTTCAATACAATTAAACTATTCATATGTCAACTGTCATATGGAAATGATAGCAATGACTTGCTCAATGTAAATATGTCTTACAATTTTTTTTTCTCATCATGTATAGAAGAGGTTAAATTTATGAGAATCTGCAACACTTTAAAGGTGACAAGCAATCTATCATTCTTCAAAGAGACACCACTGGCTTTCAAGAGCAGATTTTTTACTCCCCTTAGCCAGAAAACAAGGTGCCAACACCTCCACTGTTTCTGATGGCACAACTGGCTCCATGTCGAGGAGGGTACGGCAGGTATTTACACTGAGCAACAATTTGTTTCCACAGAGCTTAAGAGTTTCAACTGAAATTAATGTCAGTGTGGATTTCAGTGTGAAACACTTCATCATTATTTTTAATCTACAGGAATTCTTTTGTAATTACAGATTTCAGGAACTTGTCTGTATTAGTGGCAGTTAAATGGTCTTCATCAAGATCCAACAAAAATTGCTCTCACTTTGCTTCAAGCACATTCTTGTTTACATTTTACCTAAAGTCAGCTGAAAGATATCATTGAAAATGTGCTAGAGTTAAGTAATTTATTAGCACTGTACCATGCCCAAGATTTTTTTATAAAATCTGATTACATTGGTTAACCAGTACTTTTTACACTTTGCCACATTTACACTTTGCACACATACACTGCTAGCATTTCCCCAGCTACAGCAGGAATGTCTCAGTAAAGACAAAGAAATGTGGAATAGTCTTCAAAGTTGTCAGCCATGTAATAAGGTACAACTTTACTATCCAATCCTTCAAAATAGCATGCTTTAAGCAAGGGGAAGATGGCTCAGACTCACACTGAGAAACTCCAACAAGCCAACTTACTCCATAGCAGAAAGGTCCATGTCCACCTCTTCTCCATTCATCAGTGGAATTTTTTTCTTCTTATTTCTATTAAAAAGGAGTAAAAAAAATATTACTTAACAGACTGGCAAATATATGTTTATAAATGAAGTTTAAGACTGCAAAAGTACTCTATCTATTTCACAACACAAAAACATAATGCTCTCTCCAGCAAAAAATATTCACAAATTTGAGCTATGCATCCATTTCTATAATTTTTACTCCCACCATTTTTACAATTACACATAAATATAGAAGCTTGAGATGTAGAATTCAAAGTAATTATTAAAATGCATTAGAAGGTGGAGAGACTGTGTGGAAAGTATTTCACTTTTCCAGCTCCTAAAGTTGACCTAACAGTCCCAGCACCCTCTTCACCTGAGGCACTCCTCTGGGGTACATTTGTGTTCCCTCTAATTTGTGATTCCTATTCAAAGGCATTTTGAATCATGTGATTAATTAATTAGAGTCTTCATTCAACTCATTCTACATAAATTAGGTCTTCAAAAAACTTATACAAAATTACTTATAATTAAGAACTGTGTAAGATTTTTTGGTGTCCTTAAACAGTAAGAAATTCTCCACTTACATCACAGGTAAGTCGTATTTAGTAAGATTAAGAAGCAGCATATATTTATCATCAGATGCCCTGTATGTTTTTCATAAATCCATAATAAAAATACCTGCAGTTAGTATTTTAGCTCTTACCTTCTGCTTTTAGAGTGGCAAGGTATATCATGTTTAAGACTGTTTTCTTCAATCTGCAATGTATGGTTGAATGAGCCATCCAGTTCTTGCACTGTCACTTTAAGAGGACCCTTCAAGTTCACAATATTTCATTATTAACATTAAACTTATGCTTATTAATGTATACATCATACTTGAACGTGCAGGTAAAATATGGAAAATGGACCTTACCACGTATTTCTGAGTCCCAGGAGACGTGTAATCTTGTTTTATTTCCAATTCCAATACATTCCGTTTTCTATTAAATGCAAAGCTACCATAAAATTTTACCACTCCACTCTGATCCCTAATAAGCAGTATAGGAATTCTATGGCACAATGCAATAGTTACAAAAAGCCATAATTCTCAATTCTTAACAGTTGCTTTGTGCTTCTTTATTCCTAGAATATCCTGTTCCAAGAAAATCTGGAAATGAAATCACTCATGTTCATTCACGAAATTCAGGGGTTTTATGTTCTTTAATTTTTTTTTTCTTTAAATAGTTCTTTAATGTTCAACCATGTCTCTTATGGAGAAAAACTGAAGAGCAAGGAAAACTACCTAGTACGAAGACATTCATTATGAAAAATTATTCTGGACTCCACCACATCCAATGTCCTTGGCATGCTCTCAGAAAAAGTAATTGTGTAAGACTTCAGTAACTGCAATATGGTTTTACTATGTATTTTGTTAAATAAAACTAAGGGGAAAATGTAGACACTAGTTTCTGTTTTCTACCCACACTACATTTAACTCCACTATTTTATTGCAGTTTTTCAAACTGGGTCATGTGAGCATTCACATGTGTCTGTATATGAGCTCACATATACATAAGAGTAAACAATATGAATGATAAAAAGTAACAATCTCATTCTCCTTCATGCCCAGGCAATGATTTCTTCAAGAAAATGTTTCCTGTGAATAATTTCATCGTTCATTTCTGTATGACAGCTATTACTACACTTTACATATAGTAAACAAAAACACTAAACTGAATAATTTTAGTCTAAGGCACACTCTCACAAATATCTGACAATATGAGACAAAAGCAAAGGAGAAAATTCTGGTTTTTTGTGTCCCAACATTTAAGGCAGGAGCTTCCATATTCAAAGACACTTCTTATTGTATAGGGATTATTAATCTTCCTCCCACAATTTGGCCATTTGGCTAAATACCTCAGACTGGGTCTGTTCATGGAGGCTGCCCTCATGAAGCTCCAGGACTTTGTCATCAGGTACAGTTTAAGACATTTTTAGTGGTTTCTTGAGCACAAGGCTTACACTCCCCATCAGCACAGCCCTTGCTAATGGCATAAGACAGCACTAGTTATAGCATTAAGATCTCTTCCCAAACAACATAAAGACCTGCTGTGATCTTACAAGGTGTAAAATCCATTGTCACAGGAACAGCAATGTTTGAAGCACTGTAAAAGGTTGCAATCATAGGATTAAATACAAGTTACTGTTAGCAGGATCAACGTGGGGCCAAAGCATGGAGGTGAAAAAATCTGCAAATGTGTGAGGCACAATTCCTTCTTCCTTACAGAACAGATGCAGTTAAGATTCACCCAGCTCAGATAGAAATGCTGACATTTAGGTGCAGCTGCAGTGTGAATACAGAACTCCTATTTTGTTTAAGTGCTTGGCAAACAAAGTATGGGAATTAGAATAATGTATATTCATATTTTATGAACACTTCTGGTGCAAATAAAATACTAAACTCTCAAATTACTTTAAAAATACTAATTATACAGTGCTTTTTAGTTAAGATATTGAGATGCATCAACGTTGCTAGGCCAGCTCAAAATACTACTTTTGCTCTCTGTTACAACAGTAAGATATGTTATTGCTGCAGTCACGTACAATGCTAGCCTGGAAGCACATTTAAAAAAACTAACAATTAAACCTGTTAAATGGAACCACTTCAAATTTCCCCTCCTATTAATTCAAAATAAGAAAACCTGTTTCTTGACTAATATCACTTAAATATGAAGAATCGACACACAGAGGTTTATTTTACCTGAAACTGTGTTATTTACACAAGCTACCAAGCTATTAAAGTATATTGTAAACTAATAGTCTGTGCTTTAGGTTACTTATTTCATGGTGATTTACTGGAAATCACATATTAAAATGCACCAGACTATAGCATTTTCCATGTCCGACTTCAGCATATTTCTATGGGCAGTGTCCTCTGGAATCCTTTTAGTGTAATTTGGCCCTAAATTCCAGCAGAGTTCCTGTGCTGCTTTCAAAGGAAAACTTAAAATAATGAAATCCCTTCTAGTAAAGAACACACAAAAAAGTCAGCATAATTCAAAGGACTATGAAAAGATTGTGAACTTGTGGCTCACATATATCTAATTCACAGAATAATGAATGAACTTATCTGAT
Source organism: Hylia prasina (assembly GCA_013397195.1). NCBI lineage: Eukaryota > Metazoa > Chordata > Aves > Passeriformes > Sylviidae > Hylia > Hylia prasina. The sequence goes on from VYXD01015987.1 coordinate 605,495, forward strand.
TTATGCAAAGATATTTCATACCCTTCTTCACATTCTTTGATAGTGCCAATTAAAAGACCTAATTCATTCTCCATATTAATGATCCAGACCAAGAATAAAAAGGATACACCCACTGCTTTATTAAAGGCTGGATGTCTTTGCCTGAGACATTTGAGATAGATTTCAAAAACCCAGATGTGGAAACCAACATCTGACTCCACATGTGTGACTGGAACTTCTGAGATGAAGCAGTACTGGCCAGACTCAACAACTTGTTGAAAACCTAAAATGATAAAAAGTTATTACTTTCCCTAAATACTCATGTGTAAAATAAGCTTTTCTGTTTAGTTTCAGTTAAATTGCAGCGAAAGGCTGATAAACACACTTTCTGATAACTGGCTTTAAAAAAAGGTTTTCAAAATAAAGACATTACGGGAAATAATTTGCTTGACCATATGAGAAATTTTCAGTCCGAATGTATCTTCCTCCAAGTTACACATACATATGCACATACAAAATCAATTAAAAGATCACCAACTTTCAAAAACAATCTACAGTAAAAGAAATCCCTGACTATATCTCCTTTTTCAGAAATTAAACTGAACTCATCAGATTCTCTGCAGTATTTTCAACCTGACAATTACCTATAATAGCTCCAGCACAATAACATACATGTTTTCCTTAAAAATAACCCCTAACCAAGGAAAAAAACCCCAACCCCCTCAAACCTGAAGCTGATATGAAAATATCACTCTTTTTTTTAACTGTTTATTTGTAGCACCCTACTCTTTCTAAGGTATGTCACAAAAGATAATTAGTAAAGAAGAGAAACTACAGTTCTGCAGAAGTTCAGTATTTCAGAATAAAATTACCATCTTCTACTCAAATGCTTCTTCTAATATAAACATCTAAGTTTCATCCAGCACTGAAAACTTTATAAAATGAGAGAGCTGGATTCTCATTATTGTCGTTATTTATAATTTCATTAGATTAGCTCACAGCAACATCAGTCAGGGACAGTAAAACAAGCTTTCAGTGTTAACAATCAATCAAAATTACCCAAACCAATGAAACACTTTAAGATTAAAGAGAATATGCAGCTTTCCAAAAGTATTTTAAGTTAGGCATAGGAGTAACAGCTGACCTTATCCTAACCCAAATGACCAAATGTTTGTTCAGTGCTGCTAAAACTGAAACTACAAATGGACTCCTATGATAACCTGTTCTGTTCTTCTCTGAACTCTACTTAATAAACAGAAATGTAATTGAAGACAAAGAGTTTTTTATATTCCACATAATCATCTAAATACCTACCTGTAACATGAACTCCATGCTAATTCTGTTCTCAATCAATCTCATAACAAGATGTGCTTTACACTGGAACATAGTGTAATATTCCCAGGACAGTGTATGAGGGTGCTTGATAGAAAAATGTAAATGTGAAGCAGGGCTGAAAAAGAAATAAAAAAACCCATATATTTTGCATTTTATTGAATGAAACTTAAAATGTACCCCAGCAACCAATCTGACAGCTGCACCAACAATTACTTGGGATTTCTTGTACTGCTGTAGTTACAAATTATGGCACACTTAAAGGGACCACTCACTTGTCCAGAGATGTGACAAGGGTTTATGTACCTGTCATCCTGCAAGTACTGTACAGAGATTAATGGCACATGACAGCTGCTGTGTAGTGCTGTAGAGACAGTGGAAGCACCAGCAAAGTGAGCAAAGAACCTGCAACTGAGTCTGAAAAATACTCATGAATCAGCAATCTTCCTTTCCACTTCCATTTAAGAGTGACTGCATATAGTAAGTATTTTGTATTTAAATAAATAATTGTTGCAATTCAAGAAAAGTAGGAGTTTTACAATTCACAGAACACTTTCATGTGATGGGCCTAACGAAATGCTTTCCTTTTATTTTAGTTAGCAACTTTATCTTTCAATATGTTGACAAACTTGGTGTCTTCTAAATCAGATAACATGTCAAAGAAGACTAGGCAGGTAATATTTAATCCTTGAGAAAAGTAAGACATTTTCTGCCTCCTTTTAAGGAGACCCTTATTTGAGAAGTAGAAATTATTAACAGTCTGACTTGATTTTATTAATGACCCAAGTCTGTGGCAACTGTACATTGCTTTGCTATGTTTCTTTCTTTTAGTATTTTTCACAGGCCATATGAGTTCTTCATGAATGATTAACAAACATTTGAAGAAACCTCAGGTTTGCTGAGGTTTACTAGCAAGTTTTTTAGCAAGACAGTACCAGCACTTAGCTCCTTATCTGCAGCCCTTAGTATTTCAAATGGTAAGAGCCAAGGTAGCTGCAATACCTTAATAACTTTTCCATCTTTCTATTTACTGGGAGAATCTCTTGACTTTGCTCATGAGTATCTGTTTAAACATCTTAAGAAGATACAAAAAGAGAAGTATTTCTAAATTTAAGCAAGTATTACCCTTCTTAGATACAGTAATTTTGTGAAAGAGAAGTATGGAGGTTAACTCCTTGTTTGTAGTTGATAAGGAGTTGCTGAAGTTTCCCTTATCACAGCTCTCCTGTGATTCTGAATACTTCTCTATTTTGAGGTAGAGAACGATTAGCAACCATGCAAGAACTGAAATTCAAGGAGGAAACTGAGGTTGTGGCTCAGACATTATATAATAATTTGGTTTCAGGACAAAAACTATTCATCCAGCTTCAAATTATACAGTTGATTGACTTTCATAAAATTCTTTTCTTGCAAATTACAACTGAGCCAGGACTCACAATGCCAAGATCCTTTTTTAAATTTACTGTGTTGATTGATTTTGGTACTAGTTACATTATTTAACTGCAAAACGAACTGAGACAAGTTTGCATTTGACAGTCACATTTTGTAGTTCATTCAATATTAATGCATTTATTCAGATTATATTTTTCTTCAATCATTATAATTCCACAGTTTTTACTGAACTGGCACCAAACAGTGTTAAAATTACCAATATTGACCTAGAACCTTTGTCAAAATAGAAAGTGAAGCAGCTTTTCCACAGAATTTTATAATGCTCATGCTCTTGAACACAATCCAGCCATTCAATGTAAACTTGGTTAAGAAGCTTCTTCCATACAAAATATATCTATATAAATGTCTAAAAGTTTTTAATTTTTACAGTAGGGTGGTACCAGCCCAATCAAAGGCTGAAGAGAACCACAGTCTGAGAGAGAAGGACACAAAATGAAAAGGTTACACATGAAGCTTTGTTCTGAAGCTTTCATCCATACAGAAGTTAATCTGCAGTTTTCTTTCCTTCATTTTCCCAGGCTCTAGGATTTTGTTTTTTAGAATAAGCCATCTGAAGTGCAGTGTTTGTGCTACACCAGACATAAACAGGAAGAATCTGAGATCTTTGTTTTGCACACAAATCAATTCATGTGTCTGAAAGAAGCTGGGTTTTTGTTTTCTTTTTCCCCTTGATGATTTATTGTGATATTTTATTTCTAATTTAGCTGAAAAATGAGATTATTACTTAACACAAATTTTCTTCATGTTATTATTAATAGGAACTGTGGTGCTGCAAACATGTTTGGCAGGAAACTGTATCATAACACGCAGAAAATGAAATTAAATGCATAGACTATACTGGAGAAAAATGTTCTAGGCCCCATTATGAAAAAGCTTTCCTTAAATACAAATTATCTCCTAGAGTCAGGAACACATCCATAGTTTACATACAAGGGGACTCTGCAATCTACAAAGATCAGCAAGTTGTAATTCATATTTAAGTGATGCTGTGTTTATTGCTAACAAGACGTAATACAATAAAGTAGTAAAATAACTGTAGAAACAGTTTCCAACAATACATCACAGCAAGGAAACACACCTTTAAAAGCATTAGGATAAGCTTTTGTCACTTATTTGTGTCCAATTCTAGAATAAATATAGTGAAACTAATAAAATTAACAGAGATTTTGATTTTAGTGAATTTCCTTCTTTAAAAATGTGCCCCTTATCTCTAGTTTCATCTGATTTTACTACTGTGAATTTAGTGATTTTCATAATTCATTCAGTTCTAAATCCAGTTCTAACTTTAAATGAACAAAATCTGGATTTACACACAATCAAATGCAAAAGAACCACTGTTATAGGCAATTTTGGTTGTATTTTCATAATACAGGGTCTTCTGCTGCAGTAAAGAACAGAAGCTGACATAGTAGTCTACCTGCACAGGCTCAGCCTTGCAGTGGTGTACATGCTGCTTGTGTGTTTCCAAAAAGCAACTCATTGTGAGGCTGTTATAAGGAGATCACTTTATACAGGAAAAGAAAAACCCAGCAAAAGCTGGTCACTGAAACCTGTATCAACTTACTGATCTGACATGTAGCAAAATTTTTTTCCTCCAGTGTTTAGTACTACTATAATAATACTACTGGAGTATTACAGGAGAGGGAAGGGGAATCATTCTAAGCTAGACATACTGAAGCTACAATTATATGGAAAATAAAAACCCAGCCAGTTCACATTGGTAACTAATAGTACTGCATGGATGACTCATCTAATACTTTTCTACCCCCCATTATACAAAGAAATCTCAGTCTAAGACTACAAGGTGATATCTGAGAGCAGAAAGAAAAAAGAGCAAAGCAATGGAAAGCTGATGATACCATAAAAAGCCCTAAAAATTACTAACAACTCCAGAAAGAGCTCACATCAAAATTCTGGCTCCATGTTCTCTCTTATCCTCTCACTAAAAAGCAGTTTCGTAACAGCATTAAAAACATTCATTATACTTCATTTCCTTTGAGATCCAAATTGAAAGAAAAATAAAACAACAGGTATTACAATGCACTCAAGATGTACTTTGTGAGACTGGTAATACATGCCTGGGGCAGCTCAAGATCTTCAGCCTCTGGCCTTGTGCTATACAACACACCCAAGGCATATATTAATGGCCTCATAAAAACATACTCTGCAATGACTTGCAGCTTAAATAAACATACTTGTCTTTCTCTTTTCCTCCTCCAAATATTGGATGCAGTAAAACTCCTCCGGTCTTCAGTTCATATGCCACGATTTGATCTAACTCCTAAGAACAACATACATAAGTAAGCATAATTTTGAAGAGTAGGGAAATTATTTAAAGGAGACAGGAAAGCTTTTGATATTGTTCAAGTCACGCCTCCTAATAAGCTTGTTTACAAAGGGAGAAATATTTTAAAATCAGGGATGTTTTTCAAATGACAAACAATAATAAAACAATAATAAACCAGTAAAAATTAGCATTCAGCTCGGCTGAACAGGGGGCTAACCCCCAGCACTGCTGAACGACATTATATCCAGAGTATTATTATTCAATAAATAAGTTGTCACTGACCAAAAGAAATAAATGTGATCAGCATTTCATGCAATGGAAAACAACTACAGACACACACACACACAAATAAATACAATGTATTAAATACAGATATAAATAAATAATGAAAATTAAAAAACACAAAAAATTATGTCTGCCCCGAGCTCTGCATTGGGCCTGAACTTGTGTGATGCCATGCCCAGGTTAACAAGCACACTTTAAGGCAGGATGTAAGGGCTCAATGTCACCCAAAAGTCAACATGAATCAAATTGTGTCAGCTTAAGCCCAGGAAATGGAAACTGATGCCTGTCTGCAACCCAGTGTTAAAGATTACCCAAATGTTTACCTGTGTAGAGATTTATTGATACATATCAATTTACACACTTTCATATATTGCTAATACATTAGAAAAAGGGTAGAACTGGAGGCTGTAACAGTAGCACCCCTCAGTTCTATGCGGACATCTTTAGTTTAGTGTGGACAGATGGGGAACAACATGACCAACTTTGCTGCAGACAGCACTGAACTGTTACAACAGATCTCCATCCAGTTCTGCTGCTCTCTGCAGCACACACCTTTAGCACTGAGCACACAAGACTGGTGAACTGAAGGAGCATTAGGCAGAGAAGGACATGGTGCTGGGTCCACATGACCCAGGAAGTGAGTAAGGGACATAAACGGAGCAAGTGGGGTTAGGATTTACTTTTAGGAACGGGGGTGGGGGGGTGGGTAAGAGAATGTGATGAGAAAAAGAAGATAAATATCTTTTTGTGAATAAATGTTACTTGCAAGGAATGAGGAGTCACTGCTGTTATCACTAGAAAGTACCTGTCTCAAAGATTACATTTGGAAACGTAAGATATAGACAGAAATTTATTTTCCAAGAAAAGAAATCCCTTCAAATAGGGATTTTTTTACTGTTTCATTACTGAATTTCTTGAAGAGCCAGATGTATTCAGCTCTGTGAGGGTTCAATACTTCTGAGGGCGTCCAGCACCTCACAGAAAATGGCTTAAATAACTCTGTGAGGTGGCATGGTCGAACGCATCTTGAAAAAGCAAAAAGGTTTTAATAAAAGAAGAAAATAATACAAAAACAAAAGAACAAAGCCAAACACAGGGCAGGGACAGGTCCCACACACCTGCTACAACACTGAGAATGTGCTGAGAAGTCTTGTGCTCTCTCCAAAGTATTGAACCATTTGGGTGGGTTTTTTTGGCAAACGGCCCAATAGAGAACAGCTACCCTGCTGAGGAAGAGGTAAAGAGACCTATCAGTGTTTTTGTTTTGGAGTTGAGACAAAAACGGCCAGAAGAGCAAAGAAGTTTCTAGGTCCTTTTACCTTACTAGAACAAGGGGTGAGTCTTAAACCTTTCCCTATATGGAAACACCTGCTACATTTCGTTATTACTTCATTTACTACTTCAATGACACTAGAAGATACCTTAAGCACCACTGATCCAAGCTAATACTGGAGCCTTTCTGAGCTATATGGACAGCCATCACAGCATAATAAATTCACCAAACACAAATCCTTATGAATCCTATATTCTGTTCTAAGTATTCCAAAAGCAATAAAATAAAGTAAAAAATTCCAAGTAATTTTGACTCTTTTTTTGGTTCAGGAATCCAAATAAAACAGAGGAAAACTAATTGCATGGAGAGACAACAAAAATTATTATTCATATGGCAGTCACAAAAATCTATTTTGGTTTGTATGTTCGGTGTTCTTCCTTGCAGCAAGTGGTAAAAATATTTTAGCTCTGAGGCTTGTCACTACTAAAAAGGTCTTTATATTGCAACGCAAAGCTATATTATATTCTGGTTTTATACTTCTTTGATGCAAAACGTCTGAAAGGCATAGAAAATGCTATGATGTTACCTGTTTAATCCAGTGGCGATACTCATTAACACCAAAGGTTTTTTTCATCCAAAGGCCATAAATGTAACCAGAGATTCCCTTCAACACCCATTCATCTGACCTAGTATAAGAAAGAAATATGAATTATATCACTTCAGAGGATGTATTGTAAGGATGGTATTTTTGACCAGCTCAAAAATAGCCACAAATTGCAAGAGGTTGTATAACTTCTCTAAGTCAACAAAAGTCTGATGAGCTGTGAACCAATTTATGAAACTTGGCACCTGGACAGGACCAACGAAACTGAAAAGTCAGGGAAAACTGAACTTTTACCACAGAAATCCAGATTAAAATATAAAACCAAACTATTTTAGTTGAGACAATAATAATAAACAGGGGGAAACCGACACTAAAGTTAAAGCAACAGCTAATCTATATGATCTTAATTTCTTGATAAACAACTTGGTGCAGTGCAGAAGATTTTGACAGCAAGAGAAAAAATAGACAAAAACTACAACATGGTCATGAACTAGAACCTTAAACGGAAAAATGACATGGTACACAGGGTGTGATGAAGTAAATAGAACAAGAACATATGAAAATGGAGTCATTAAGAAGGATGCAAAAGATTGTCTTCATCAAAGAAGTAGGCTAGAAATAAAGAAGAGAGCCAGAGAAATTACAACAGTAAAAACATCAATTTAAGAACATGTTGATTTCCCTTGTTTTTAAGACAAGGATGCTCTGGGACATAGACTTTTGCCATTAAAAACTAATGGGTTACTTGTTCTTAATAAATAAATAGTTTGCAAAAGGATTTAAAATAAATACTGATCAGAATGGCAAAAGCCATTTGGGGAGGTTTTCTGAGATGTGTTATAGCCACCTTAGGAGGAATTTTCCTATTTGACACTAATTTCTGCATTCTCCTCCCATAACTTTTTAATTTATTAGTTCTGTGCTCTACAAGTACTTTGCATGCAGGCTATACTTCAACATCCAAAATATCTAACACAAATTGACTGATAATGCAAAAGAGTTACCTTTCTAAAATTTTCAGATGCCAAAGCACACTACAACATTCAGGAAGATATACTCAATCTATAACATCTTTGGAACTCTTATCTCTCACATTCTCCTTTCAAAACAACAAAAAAATACTAATGGATTTCATTTATTGAGCTGGGTTTATTATTCTTACTTTTTTTCACATTTTGCTTTCTTCTACAATTACTGTTTTACTTATTTTTCTGATAAAATGCAATTTGCAAATAAAAATTTGAGCTTCCTAGATTCTTCCTGTTTTCTGGAGAATACTATGGTAAAATACTTACCAGGACATTCTGGATATGAAACATCCAAAGAATTGCTGGGCCAGGGCCTGTGCCAAGCATCTCCTTGTCAGTGGAGTTTCATCTATAATCATTGCACTGTGCAAGAGATTTGTGCTGGACCCCCACAAAAAGAAAATAACACAACATGAGCACCAGCTCCAAAGAAACACAAGAGACCTTGCCTTAAAAACCAAAACAAGTAAAATAATTTCTTCACCGTTTTTCCAGTGATTTAGCAACATCTTTTAAAATTTTTTTAAATAATCTTAATGCAGGCAAATCTCCTGCTATTATCATCTATACACATACTCTGTACAGAGCCTAAGTATTTTAACTGGTGACACACTCTTCGATTCCTATTCCAGGTGGAGCAAAATATAACATAATCCAACTTCTGCACTTAATTTCAGATTAAATACTTCATTCATGGCTTTTCTAATTCAGAAGGAAAATCACTGATCTTTTTTTTAAATAAATCCAACATCTTTATAACAGATAAAAATGGAAATGGTGTTAAAAGCCTGTAATGTCAATTAAAAAGAAGCCTTTTCAAACTAGAAAGCCCCAAACTCAGGATACAAAAATAAATAGCTTCACACATTTCTCAACAGTCTTGGATCCAGAGCTTCTAGGCCCGTGGATTTAGAAGGTGTAATTTCTCAAATACTAACCTGAAAATACTCATGGATGCATAAGCAGCTACTTCAACATAAGCTTCATCTATAAAAACAGTCTTGAAACAGGAGTAAGGATAGCGGCAGGTAAGAATCTCCTCATAAAATTCAAACACCTCATGAAGGTATGACGTGGTGTGTTTGAGCAATGGGAGAAGTTGTGGTAGGCAAAAGTGAGTCACCTACGAACAAAAGAAAATTTGTTACAAGATTTATGAATATATTTAAATACATAAATATCAAGTATATTATGTATCAGGGAAGAAACCCAATTTCAACTAAATTCACCCCATAAATTCAGACATAAATGGCATTATTGCTTATTTAAAGGCGTTTTTTTGGAGATAAATCTAAATACAGCATTACTAGACAAGCTTTATCATATGACTGTACTGACGAAGGTTGACCTCGACATACTCATTCTTGGACTAATATATACTGACTGCAACATAAAACATCAGTAATTCTCCAGAAAAAAAAAGAAGGCTTCTATGATGAAGATTATTACCTCATGCATGTATGGATCAACAAGGATTTCAAAAGGTCCAATTGCCAAGGAGATGTTAGAAGCTGCAGTTGGAATAGTCAGCATGTAATGAAAAGTCTTCTTTCTCATATCATGGGTGTACACAGTTTCCACCAAATCCCCGTTTGAAACAGCCACCATTGCAGCATCTACAGTATATTCAAGTTTCCAGGTACACAACTCAGAATATGAATCCACACAAGGAAACCAAAATCTAGGAAAGTCAGGATTGGGGGGAAAATGGTTAACAACTACACTTAACAACTATACTTTGTCACAGGTGATTTTTCTTTCAAGTTCCAAACTATATCCCTAAATACTTTAAAGATATATGAATGTTGACATACTGACTCCTACAATACATTAACTTTATAAAGCTTTACAAGTCTTTTTTGTCTTTACCTCCTGCTAAGCTATAAAGACTACACATTCTAATTACTAGTCATTAGATGCTACTTCACACTGGTAAGCTCCTTTCAAGCATAAATTAAACTTGAAAGTTTTTTAAACTTAAAAGAATTTGAAGAAATTATTTGTATTTCTTATACTTTGCGAATAAATACTAAATACAAATCTAACATTAAAAGATTTTTCTTACCTTGTAGAATTTTGATAACCGCATGAGAAGACATGAGCCCCTCTTTCTGCCATGTTGCCCTCCATGTTGGGTACCACAAAATGAAGGCCTCCTTTCGGCTGGTCCAGAGAAAAGTTTATATGCACCTTCAGGACTTTTAACTCTGCAGCACAAAGACCAAAACTGGAGTAAGTATACACAACTTACACGAAAGTTATTTCAGAATAGTAACTCAGTTTTGGACTCCAGATCTTTGAAGATTGATTATGTGATAACTTCATTCTCATGGACTTCCTGGTCCACTTAAAAGTACAGCTTAAAGCTTACAAAACTGAGACCTCCCTAAGCACAACTTACAGGAGATTAATTTATAAGAATCTTTATTAATTAATAAAAACTGCAATTGGAGTCACATTTCACCTTCCAATTCCCCAACAGTCAAGCATATTTATACAGACTGTCACTCTAAACATGATCACCTTGGCATCTTGCTGAAAAAAATTTTCTCCAAAAACTCTATGAAGCAGGCACATTCTTAAAAGACATATTATTGTAATTTGCAGTTGCTTAAAATCTCTTATTATAGTTAATGCTTTTCCTGTAACTTAAGTGTCTTCGCTTTGGTTCAGTTTCACAGAAATCTCATCTCTGAACAGACTGGCAAGAAAAGATATTTAGGTGTATGCTGAAATTTATCCCACAGTATCACCATATTTTGGCACTCAAACTTTGAAAAGTGAAATTATACATGTTTGAATATTTTCCCTTCTAGGCTTGCAGCTAAGGCAACAGGAACTTACAAAAAAATTAAAATAAATAGAAGTGTCTTTCTCATTAAGGTGCATCTGACAATATTGCATGAGTCAGCCTCACGATACAGTTGTTATTATTCTCTCAGAGGTCTCATAAATCCATGGGAAAAAACAATAAAACCATACATGAAATAACAGAAGAAACTAGTGAGATCCTTGTAAGAAAATAATCAACACTGGAGAGTAACTTATTGAAACAGTTACTTATTCCAGATCTAGTATGCCAGGTTATAAAGGAGTCTACTTTCACTACCATATCAATTTTAGAATTACCATTCCTCAAAGTGAGATTGCATAAAATTAGTAGAGCTTTGTATAAAGATGTATATAACTATATCCTTGTAAATTATTTTCCTTGTTGGATCATATATATTGTAAGCAGCTCTAGAGTTACAATTTTGCCCCCAGTACACTCCATTATTCCCACTTCCTCAAGTTTTGTCCTGGGGTCGTGACCACCCAAGACTATGTTTGTATATAGTGTAAAGAAACCTTGCAACACTTCTCCATATTACTGAAAAGTGAAAGTATTTTTCAGAGTTCAAGTGAAGAGGAAAAAGTAAACAGTAATCACAAATTCGTAAAATAATGTAACATTACTTCTGTTTCTTCAAAGCTACTATCTTCCTAAGCAAACTTGTAGCTGACAACTCTGACATCTTAAATTACTTTTTCAGTATGGCTGCTTTACCATCAACATGTTTCCACAGCTCCGAGGGAACCTTAATGCAGAGTTCTCCGTTCCCAGCATCTGGGTCCACAGCACTGACAGCAGCAGCATAGGCATTGGAGAAATAGTTGAGATTCCTCCTGTCAGAAATACCCAGTTAATTCTTAAAGTACAGTTATGCTGAACCACAAAAGACAACTTTGGAAGTTAAGACAATTGCTATACTGAATTTCAAGGTGCATGGACAACCAAGTGTTTTGTTTTTAAAGGAATGGAAGGTAAAAGGAGTAAAAATTAGATTTCAACAACCAGAACTTAAAATATGCAGAAGTGATCCGTGATCAAAAATATTTAAGTAGTAATAACTCCCAAAAAATTGAGAAATGCTCAGTGTTCTTGTCTTGCCAATAAGAATAATATCTACATTTACTGGAATAGAAATTAAATATTCTGGTTTTTATTTTGGATGAAGTTTGTATTCTAAAGCTCTGTCTTGAAGATCTGCTTCCTCATATATTGCAGTTTTGCTATCATCTTGCTTTTCTAAATATAAGATTTTAGCTTGGCAATGGTATTTTTCCCCTTTAGTTTGATGGACAGGAATAGGGGTTTTTTTAATGCACGTAAAATATTATATGTTGAGTTTTAGCCTTAATGCATGAACACAAAAGCATGTGCTATACTTTTTAGTGCATAGTTATATTTGAAACATTCTTCTTTTTTAAAGCATACTGTAATTTATTTAAGATGCAAACCACAGTTTTTTGTAATCAGGTTCAAGCAACTACCTATCAGCGGCTCATTAACTGCTCACTTCATTACAAAGTCCTATCATTACTTCAGTTATGACTTAGATTGTTTTCTACTGAAATGAGCAGGAACGAGCATATGTCTTCTGTTAAAGTACTTATGAGCAGGATGTTATCTTATTATTTAACATGATTATATTTAGCTACTAGAGTATGATCAGTCAACTTCAAAAATAACCCTGCTTTTATAGCTTTATGCAATAGCTTTTATACTTTTTCAAAATGGATTTCTAAACTGTTTAAAGCATGGGAGCAAAATCTTTCTTAATTCTAACTCTCCACTACACACAGTTTTTCAAAAGCTTGCACAACTCTATACCTGTAGAGAAAGTGTTTGACTAACTTATCACCTTTTCCACAGAATTTGGGTACTGCTGATGAACCCACGCACTGTGGAAGCAGGACACAATCAAACATAAAGCAGTCACGGAATCACAGAGCCACAGAATACTCTGGGTTGGAAGGGACCTTCCAAGGTTATGCAGTCCAACTCTCCTGGGGAAGGACAGAGACATCTTGCACTAGATGAGGTGGCTCAGAGCCCTGTCCAACCAGCCCTTCAATGTTTCCAGGAATGAGGCATCTACCACCTCCCCGGGAAACCAGGTGCAGGGTTTCAGTGCCCTCACAGTAAGAGCTCTTCCTTGCATCTAGTCTAAATCTACCCTTTGTCCTACTGAACCGATGCCTTGAGAGGCTGACCTAGAACAGAGACTAGGCAGAGTTAAAAAATAAGGTAGGTATTTATTAAAAGGTCTTAAAGGATACACATTGGGCAGCACAAGAGCATGGCCGGGCTACACCCAAGATGGACCTAAAATGGTCACAAAATGGACGACCAGTCATGAGGTTTCACACTTTTGTAAGTTTTGGTCTATTTGCATATTGGGGTTAATTGTCCAATTATAGCCTTAGGTTAAAAAGTTCCATCCTCCTTGTTGTTCTCTTCACTTCTCCATTGTTTATACTTTTTGGGCCTGAAGCGTGTAACAACGGCTGTCCTTGGTCTCAAGCTGGAAGAGGATTGTTTTGTCTACTACCCTGTGAAGACAACTTACTGACACTTAATATGAAGCTCAGAACTACACACCAAGGCAACACAGAATCTGAAAAATATGGAAGCTAAAACTTAAGGCATCAGTCTGTCCCATCCTTCTTATAAAGCCCCCTCTAAGTATTGAAAGGTTGCAGCAAGATCTTTCTAGAGTCGTTATCTTCTCCAGGCCAAACAACCCCAACTTTCTCAGCCTTTCCCCACAGACAGGTGCTCCATCCCTTGTACCATCCTGGCGGCTTCCCTTGCATCTACTCCAACAGGTTCATGATCTTCTGTGCTGAGGACCTCAAAGCTGGACACAGCACTGCAGGTGGGGTCTCACACGAGTGGAGTGGAGGGGCAGAGTCCCCTCCCTCATCCTGCTGCCCACAGTGCTGGTGATACAGCCCAGGACACCGCTGGCTTTTCGGAGTGCAAATGAACATTGCCAGCTCATGCTGAGCCCCTCATCCATCAGCATCCTGAAGTCTTTCTCCACAGGGCTGCCTGCAATCCCTTCATCTCCCAGCCTGTACTGATACTGGGGGTCGTCCTGACCCAGGTGCAGGATTACTTGCACCACAATGGAGTAAATTAACTTTTGGCTGGGGACTCCACCTTCCATGGAATCTGAAGTCCACACAAAGCAGACATGATCTCAATTCAGGATTTTGCTCTCATCTAACCATTCTCTGTTCACCATCCACAGAGAAAACAACCCAAATTACAGTGCTTTACTCGCAAGAACAAAGTGTAATTAACCATGCCACCAGCACCATCCTTCAAGTCTAGGTATGTCAAACACCATGCTTAATATTCCAAGTCTTCCACATATAAAAAACTTCACTAAAACGCTGAAATATATTGAGAACATATTTTCATGTAGCTCTTCATATTTGGCAATAATAGTGCACAAATTCCCTGGCACCACTACCAATATTGAGAATGTCAAGAGCAGTAAACTTGTCTACTTTGCTTGGAAGCTTTTGAATATCGGATATGAACAGTAAAAGGGACCATTTCAGTATAGAAACACACAAATCTCAAGTTTTAATATATTTTTCTTTTCCTTTTTCACAGTTAACTGCACCTAAAGATAGGATATAATGCCAACAAGTTTTAAAAGGAAAAGGCTGAGTTTGTACCGTGGAATATAGTGTAACTTCAGGTATGGCTCCAGAACAATTCCAACCCAGCTGAGCTCCAGCTGCCTCTTAGTCTCACTCATGCATCACTACTACCTCACTCACTAAGGAGATTATTGCTCTTCTAATCCTGTAGGGATGCAGCTGAAAGTGGCAAATGCAAAAATCCTTTTTTTTTTTACTTCCTTGATCTGTCATACTGACAGGTCAAAGAACCTCCCTAAGCAAAGTTGCTTTAAGCTGTCCTTCAAATGGCACCCTAGAAAGGCAAACAAATACCACTGGAAAAAATCTATGCAGAAAGAGACTGCCTGACTAAGAACTATTAGTAATCAAAAAAGCTAGCAACAGAAAACCACAGTAACATTCTGTTAGACTGTAAAGTCTAAAGTGTTTAATTTTACTCCAAACTGTTTTTGAAAATTGACTATTATTGATAGGGATCCCTTTCCTACATACGCATCAGTGAGAATTTGTTCCAGCTTTGAGGATTTTGATGAGCTTGTGGCTACACTTTAAAAGTCACTGGGTTCACAGACAGGAAAAGGTTATGATTTTATAGCAAAGAAAGTAGACTCCAGAACTTAACATTTTATGGAAAACAAGTCTATTCTTATATTTCTATTTTTGTGAAGTGTTCTAGTTCAAATGGGTGATTCACTGTAAAAGGAATCCATTAAAGACATATACCACAGATTAATCTTTTCATAGGTTGAACTATTCTCAATAAACTGAATATGACCATTTTAAGAAAAACAGAGCACATGCCAAAAGTTACAGCCCAAGGAACAATGATAAATTTTCCTAATGCTAAGTGCAGATTGACAATGAAAAACAAATATGCATTCATGGTCTTTGCGCAGTAGAGATACATTCTGCTATCAGAATTCACTGTTAATTACAGCCCAAGTTCATGCAGCTTGAGTGACTGTAAAGAAGCAATCCTGCAGAGACTTATTGTTTAAAATTTACTAATTGATTTCAAACTTTCCATACCATTTCTCATTAGTAGCTCCACCAGTGCTACAAATATATGTGCTGATTTTCATTCCTAGTCAAGTTTAAGGGCTTTGTCATCTCTTTTCAAAAGTGCTCTGCACCTTTGTGTTGTGGTCTAGGAATTATCCCATTTAGTGTTTCCACTGAAACTACTTCAAACCACTTGCCACTTGATCTCTCCACCCTGCTCCTGTGATGGGCTGCAGACGAGATTTGGAGCCACAAAAGGTAAACATGGATTGAGATGGGAACAATTTACCAGAGACAGCAATGAAATGAGACAACGAACAGTAACAGCAACAACATCAATGATAACATGTATGACCAAAGAGATGAATGATTCACATGGTTGCTCCTGAAAATACCTGACCCGTCTGCCATGCTATCTGAGATCTGGAAGTGAGCCTTTTTGCCATCTGGAAAATGAGGTGATGTGGTAAAGGATAATCTCCAGGTCTTCGCCTTCCCCTCTGCTGACTACTGCAAAAATGAACCCTGTCCTGGCCAGGACATTTTGTCTATTTCAGACAAAGTCTACCATGAATTTTCAATTACACAAGCATCATATCAGTGTAAATAAAGGCTATTCATTGCAGCAAGGCAACCACAGAATTACAGAATTAGTAGGCTGGAAGAGACCTTCAAGATCATAGAGTCCAACCCATGCCCTAATACCTCAACTAAACCATGGCACCAAGTGCAACACATGCTCAGTCCACCAGACTATTTTGACTATTATAGTCTATTTGAAAATAGACTCGTTCTATTATGTACAAAGTCTAAAGGCTTAATCATTGACTTCTCAGAAGAACAAATGCTGCAAGACAGACATTGCCCTGAAGGCTACCACATTGCTCTCTCTCACAGCTTACTGCTGCTTGTAACTAAAGGAACAGTGAAGTCAGAGGATATCAAAACATCTTCATAGTTTTAATGTTTAAATACTACAGGCTTCCAGCTAAAAAAAGACAAATAAGCAGGCACTGCACAGGAAAGCATTATTGTGCACATTAGGTAGCTCTACAAAAACATAGCTTCCTTTACACAGAAATAAAAATAAAATGCAGCAGCTTCTCAGCCTGGCATCCTAGTTATGGCACAAACGTGAAGCACATAAACAGGCACAGCAGGATCATCACAAATTTCACTTATCACAGATTAAACCACTGCATCCAAATGACAAACTTTTGCTGCACCTATTTAACACTTTACAGTCTCAACCGTAAGATTAAGAAGAAAAAAAAAATCTCCTTTCCCAGTTTAAAATAAATAGGACTTACATACAAGCAGTTGTCTCAGTATTCAGAATATGCACTGGGATTTCTACATAGAATGTAGAAGTATAGCCCAGAAAAAGCAAGC
>VYXD01015988.1:0-12302 GCA_013397195.1 Hylia prasina
TGGGGGCACACTGAGGAGCTGGGGGCACACAGAGCAGGGCTGGCAGCAGCAATTCTCCTCTGAGACCACTGCCACCTCCTGCTTGTGCCACCCGGTGTTTTTAATGAGGTGGACACTGAAAGGTCACGCCTTCTTCCAGGGATGCTTCTGCACCTGGGCTCTGGAGGTGCTCTTCTCCAAATCCCTTTTAAGTCACTTAAACCTTTTGGTGCCTTAATTCCCCATTGGTAAAGTGAGGCTTATCCCATTTCCTCTGCCTGGCTTACAGTGAGAGCTCATAAGCCCTGCAGGACCGGAAGAGTCTGTGGATATGGATTTCTGTCTGCCTGGCAAAGTGAGGCCCGGGCTCATTAGTGACTAACGTGCTCACTGTGCTGTTCTGGCAAGCAGAGCCTGCTGCTGTGTGCTGCTGTGTGTTGCTGTGCTTGGAGCTGGGAGGGGAGCAGGGGGGACACCAACACACTTCCAAGGCCTTCTTGTCATTTTGATCCATTCCCATGTCATGGGGGTGCTGGGCTCCACACAGACACCAATTTACCTCATGCCATTATTTAACAACACACTCTCGGCTAAGGGGTTAGGATGGGTGAAAAACACCCTTCCAAGGTAGGGTGGCCGCAGTGGTCCTGTGTTCATGCGTATTTACATTGTGGACAAGCATGACACCTCAAATGAGAGGGATGTTCACCTAAAAACACCCTTCTCTCACACTTCCCCTGCTGTGTCCCTGTGCCTGTCCTCCAGGGATAGCTGTGTAAGGATGTGAATAACCAGAGAGCAGCCTGAGGAAAAGAGGTGGTGCTGGCCTCAGCTGCTCCTCAGGCACCCCCAAATCACTCTAAACTACCACCTTCAGACCTTCAAGACTCTAAATGGTCACAGCTGAACATTTACCCCTTTACTCCTCCCCCCACTCCCCGGGGGAGCAGCAGAAACTCTCCAAAAGCTGAGCAGGGTAATGGGGCTGTTGCACCAAGTGCCTCCTGGGGAAACCTGAGGATTGTACAAAACTTGTTGTAGGTGTGGAAAGGGAGGGATCCTGGTAGAAGAGGAAGAACAAGCATTCAGTCTGTGCTGCCTTCTTGTTTTCCCATCTGCTGCATCCCATGTAGTGATCTGGAGCTGCTCCTGAACTTCAGTGTAGCCAGTGAGTGCAGCAGGCTGTGCTGGAGTCAGACCTTGGAGAGACTGAGGGTCTGGGAGCAGATTCCAAGGGGACTTAAGTAGGATTTTTTCCTGAGCTGTGAGCCTCAGGAATCGGATGGGCTTGTCTGCCTCCTGCCCTGGCTGTGGGTGTGTGCCCAGAAGGGACCTGGCCACAGCACTGGGAAGAGATTCCTTATCTCAACCACATCCCTGGTACCTTCAGCCCACAGCACTGAGCTACTTGGAAGAGTTCTGGCCAAGGATATGCTCAGAAATTACCCCAGGGGCAGGAGAGGCTGAGCCCCCTCAGTGCTGGGCTGGTGGGTGCTGTGTGAGTCCTGCAGCTCAGGGGTGTCACTGTCCCAGCTGTGGCTGAGACACAGGGCTGGCACAGCAGCCAGGGAAGCTGCTGCTCAAAGTGATGAGTGAATGTAAGATGACAATTTATTGAGCTCTCTTCAGTCCTGCCTTTGGGACCATTTGTCATCAGGCATCTCGTGCTGCTGGGCAGGGTGAGCTGACACGGCTGAGAACTCCTCCAGATCCAGTGAAACATCAGGATGCCACAGAGCACCAGCTGGAGATGGCTTCTAACCATGTCCTCCTTGCCCCCCTGCACACAGGGAGATGATCACAGACATCACGTCCCTGTGGGAACTGATGTGAGATCTCATCACACTATGGAGGATCTTCCTTTTCCAGCCCTCCCATGGGGCAGGATGCTCCACCCTGCTTTGCCCAGGTTTAGCAGCCTGTGGCTCCTTCAGTATTCTGCAGGAAGCACCTGGTGGACTTGGGAGGGCAAATTCATGTCCCCATATCCAGGTCCAGCCCCTCCTCCAGCCTGCAGCTGTCCCAGGGCTGGTGTCCTGCTGGGAGCTGAAGGGGCTGGGAGGGTGGAAGTTGCAGCTCTCTGCCCTGATCCCTGTGCTCCCAGCAGTCCTGGATGTCTGTGCCTGCATCTGCCAGAGAGCAGCACTGACAGCCAGCTCAGAAGAGCTCCTGGAGCATGGGCACAGGAGCCAGAGTGTCACCTGCATGGCCAGATGAGCAGGTGACACTGTTGGTTCCCCAGCTGGGAGAGCTGGAGGCAGCAGCCCCAGGCCAGAGCAGGCACAGTGGGCCAGATCCCCCTCAGAGGGTCAGGAGAGGGGCCTGTGCCCAGTATGGAGCAGCACAGCAAAGGTGAGAGGGAGGCCATGCTCAGGGCAGGGGATGTTTCAGCCCTGGCCCACACAGAAGCAGCTCCCCAGCTGTCCTTTCTTTCTCTTCCTGTTTCCTCTTGTGACCCACAGATATCAAAGTGCCTCTTTCCACACCTGCTACAGCCTGGGCTCCTGCTGAACACTCTCACAGCCCACTGGGGACGCAGGCAAAGGCTGTGGCACTTGTCTATGTAGCTCCTCTGTGGAAACACATGGTGAAGAGTGACTGGTCAGCAAAAACCACAGCACAAACCACCTGCAGGATGGGTGAGCCACCCCCTCCCTCCATAGGGGACGTGTGTTCCATCCCCAGGACATGGGACAGGCTGTGTCCCCACTCGCTCACCCTGCCAACTGCATCCCACTCCAAACACCACGTGACTCTGGAAGGCACCTTTGGAAGAATTCAAGAGTATGAAGTATTATTTTGGCAGTGGAGCCACCTCATCAGGGCTGCCTGGTCTCCTCCAGCTTGGATGGAAAGCAGGACCAGGGCAACAGAAGCACTGGCCAGAGCTGGGATGTCTGGGCTGGCAGCTGTCTCAGCTTCCCGGCCATCTGGGGTTATCCAGGAACAGCTGTCAGTGCCAGGCATGGCCAAAGGCAGTTGGAAGCACCGGAAGGAGTGTGGAAAAGTGCAAGGGGCAAGGACATACAGTCACTCCCCCCATCACCTCCTCCTGATCCTCAGCAGCAGCATCCAGCCCCCCGCTCCAAGGGCTTTGGCCTCTGTGATCCCATCAGCTGGGGGGGGGTTTGAAGAAACTGATGTTGGAACTGGAGGCAGAAAAGCGACAGGGCTGAACTCAGTGGAAGTCTGCGAGCATCATTGCTGGAGAGGCAGCACTGCCTCCCTCTGAGTCCAGCTCCACACAGCCCTCATTCAGGGTCCCCCATCCCAGAGAGACACTGGTGCCATGTTTGACATAGCTGGGGCCTGGGCTTGGTGTCACCATGACTCAGGAGCTTCTGGAACCCCAGTTCATACACTAAATTTTCCTCTGCTTTGCCATTTTTGCAGGGCACTGCAGCAGGGCAGGAGTCACCCTCTGCTCAGAGCTCTGCTGCCCACCAAGCCTCTGCCTTCATGGGGAGCTGAAGGGGATCAGCATCCCTTGGGACAGGCCTTGACAATCAGCGTCCCTCAGGAGCTGCCTTGGGGCTCAGCATCCCTTGGGACATGCCTGAAGGCCTCTCCTGCAGTTGCCCCATTGCCAGGACTGGGAATAGGGTTTGAATGTGCAATTTGGGCCCTATGAAGACAGAGCCATCCCTGGCCCCGCAGCAGCTTCTCCTCAGGGCACGACATTGAGGGTGACAGTGCCCCCTGTGCCTGAGCCATCAGAAGAGGAGGGAGGAGAGTAAACACCTCCCTCTCTCCAAATAACAACAGAGCCCTGATTTTGGAAGATAATTCCCCCTGAAGAACCTCAGTCCAACCTGTGTTTAATTCACCGCATCATCCAGCACCTGCAGGAACCTGGTTTGTCACTAGGGCCCTTGCAGATGGTCCTGTTTTGCAGCTGACTGCCATGCTCACCTGCCCCAGTCCAAGCAGCACACACACTCCTGGACAGTGCTGGAACCCCCTGGGACCACGTCTGCTGGTACCTGCGGGGTCCCTTACGGCCCCACAAGGCACATGGACAGGAAAGAGGTCACTGGGGTGACTGCCATCAGTCTGCCACCAGCACTGCCACCAGCCCTGTCCCTGCTGTCAGGCCCAGTCCCTCCATCAGCCCCAGCTCTGCCTCCAACCTCTCCAGCACATGGCCCAGGCAGGGCCTTTTTCTCCTCCTGCAGACAAAGTCTGGCACCTCCAGGCTCTCCATGGCTGAGCCCCGCCAGCCTCACATTGCCCACCCCATCCCATCCTCCCTGCCAGGGCTGGGGACATGGCCCAGCTCAGGCTGTCCCTGTCACTGCAGGCTGAGTAAGCACAACAGAGCTGTGTGGGGAAAGGCTCCTGGGCTCCCGTGGCTGCTGTGGCACAGCTGGGCTCCAGCCACCAGCACCAGAACGCAGCTGGCTGGCAGGGAGGTGAGTGAGGCAGGGGAGCCCTTGGCCTCAGCTGAGAAACAAGGGACCAGCATCCCAAAGAGCAGAGGAAGGGATGGCCCCAGGTCTGCCTCTGCCTCTATGGAATTCCTGCCTCTGCCTGCTGTGATCCAGGAAGAGGAGAGGGATGGGAATGGGTCAAGTGGCTTCAGGGCTGGGAAGGGTGTGCAGCCCCAGATGCAGCACGGAGCAGCCTCCTGGGGCTCTCTGTGCCATCTTCACACAGGAATGCACAGAGCAGGTTTGTGGCATTGCCAGTGCTCAACAACCCCCACTCTTGAAGTGCTTTACAAGCCCCTTCTTGTAGGAAATACTTTTCTTGCACCAAATGTCCCTGATCCCTGTTAAGATGCCCAACTCCTGGAGAGGAGCAGTGCAGCTGAGAGGGTGGTGTCCCACAGGAAGCTCCAGCAGCTCTCCAGACTGGGAGGCCAGCTCGGAATTCCAGAGGACACTCAGGGCCCGGGTGACAGCTCTCTGGCTGAGATGCATCCCTTTCTGCCATCATTTACTCTGTGGCTAGGGGTGTGCAGGGGACGGGGACTCAGCAGGGATGGGCCAGCACAGAGCCTCCTCTGCTGCCTGGGACAGGAGAGAGAGGGGCAGAGCTCCCTGGGCTTCCCTCAGTCCCTCAGCAGTCATTCATGAGCCCACAGATGTGCTCTCTGGCACCCACTGCCTCCTGTGATGGCCTGCCCTGCTCTCTCCCTGCCCTGCCATGGCTGGACCTTGTCCCAGAGCTGCCAACTCCTCCTGGACCTGCAGGACCTGCCAGGGGGAGGGTGCAGGGCATGTTCTCCCTGTGCTCTCAGCACTGCACTGATCCTGAACCCTTGCACTAATCCTGCAGCCTGGTACTTATCCTGCATCCCAGCACTGATCCTGCATCCCTGCACTGATCCTCCAGCCCTGCAATGATCCTGCATCCTTGCACTGATACTGAATCCCTGCCCCAATCCTGCAGCCCGTCCCTCCCTTGGATCAGCGCTCAGTGCAACTCCTGCCCCAGGATCTCTGGCATCCTGCAGTGCCCTGGGCTCAGCGCTGGTGCCATGGGCACTGCTCTGTGCCACCACAGACTGCCAGGAATCCCATCCTGAGCCCACCACCTCTGTTCCCACTTGCATGGCATGGAGGGATCACAGGAATGGGAACAGCCCCTCCAGCCCCCTCAAACCCAGTGCCCTGCTGAGGGGGTGGCTTTGAGCTGCTGAGGCTTTGGCCACAAATTCTCCCACAGCTGGTGATTCCCCTCCAGTCCCACTCAGCTGGCCCTGAGGACCGGCCTCTCCTCACAGTCCTTGGACTTCCTCATTCCCAGGAAGAACAGGTCCAAAAGAACAGCCCCCTATGGAGCTCCCTTGGCCCTGATGTTCCTGGACCAGAAACAAGGGCTCTCTTCCCGATGTGCACCACCCAGCTCTCCTTCACCTCCTCCATGTGTTCTCATGGTTCTTCCTGCTCACCTCCGGCTGCTCCACCCTTGGTCCCCAGCACTCCCCAGCTGGTGTGGGCTGTATTCCTGAGCCCCAGCACTGGGGCAGAGCCAGCCCAAGCCAGGACTCCCCAGGGAAGAACATGCCACATGCCAGGAGCAGCCAGAGGGGAGGCCATGGCTGGGGACTCATTCCACATGAAGAGAGCTGCCCTGGGAGGCCACAGGGCTGGTGACAGCTCCCTGGATGGCTGAGGGGTCCTTCCCGAGGCTCCTGCAGACCCTGTCAGCTCTAGCTCCCTGCTTGGCTGCGTTTGGGCCTGTGGCCAGCTGCCTGCCTCAGGGTCCTGCCTGCTGAGTCCCTGGGTTGCCACAGTGCCCGTGCCAGCTGAATGGGTGACAGCGTGCTCAATGTCACCTTCCCCCCACACTGGGGGCAGGCAGGGACTGCACAGCTCTGGGGACATCCCCAACCTATGATCCTGCACCAGCTCCAGGGACATCTGCTGACATTCAGAGCCACAGGCTCTGATGCATGAGGTCTACATTTGCACAGTTTGCAGCAGGGAGCTCAGGGACTCTTGTTTATTTTCAGGAATGGGAAGAGAACCCCCCACTGAGCTGAAGTCACTCCTCATTCCCAGCAGCAACCGACCAGGGAGCGGCTCCTCGGCTGTTCCCAGGGACTGACCCTGCTGGCTCAGGTGTACCCCGCTTGTTCCATTGGGAATGTCCCTCCCTGTCTGTTCCAGCGTGGGCAGAAGGCACTGTTGCAGTGGGAGCCAACTCTGCTGTGTGCCACAGGGTCCTGAGAACCAGGACTGGGCTCCAGCTCAGCCCCTGCCCGGTCTGGAGTGGAGCCTCCCTTCCCGTGCCAGCCTGAATCCCTGCCTGTGGGGCACAGGGCTGTGACAGTAGCAGCTTCACAGGGCTACAAATAACCACTCTGGTCCCCCAGCTCACACCACCACACCCTCACCTGGTGCCAGACCTGCCGAGGGCTCAAAGCATGGCAGGAACCAGCAGCAAACACAAACACCCAGGGACTGAGCTTGGGCAGCTCTGGCAGAGCCCTGCACTGCCATGTTTGTGGGGAGCACTCCCAGAGCTCCCCTGCAAGACTCAATCCCCACAAGACGCTGCTGATCAGGACTTGGCAGTGCTCACAGAAACAGCCAGCAAGACACCCAGGTGTCCGCAGAGCAGCCTGTGAGTGCCATCAGTATCCCTGCCCACCGTGGCCACCCTCCCTGCATGGAGGTCCTGGAGCGTGCCTCAGGCTCTGCCTTGACCTCCCTCTTAGGAGCTCCAGCTGATGGCATCTGTACCTGGGTCTCTGCAGTTCCTGGGGCCCTCTGCAGTTCCATAAGCCTGTGACGAGCCACAGAAAGTCCCTGCAGTGAGGAGAGCCCTTTGCCCTGTGCTCACAGCTGGCCAAGGCCCAGGTGTCCCCGGGAGCCAGCCCACCCATGGCACCATCCCACGCTCTGTCCCAGCCCTCTGGGGGGCTGCAGGTAGGCACAAAGCCCTGCCAGGGGTCCCAGGCTGGGTCCTCAGCACATACACCTTGCTGAAGGGACTTGGTGTTTTTGTATCTGGACAACACTGTGGGATCAATGGATGAGTGGGATCAATGGGATCAGTGGCAGGTGCCATCACTGCTGGTCACTGAATAACCTTACCTTACACAATTCCTCATCAATCCCTGCTCCACCCACTCCAAAAATGCAGTTTGGCCTTGCTGCCTATAGGCAGGAATTTCATTCCAGGTGATTTCTCCCAGGGACTTTGCATTCTTGGGTCTCCTCCACAAATCCACCAAGCAATCATGTCAACAAGACCCAGAGATCACTGTGGCCATAGATCCTGCAGCAAGTGGCCATAAACCTCTGCCCTGGGCTGTGTGTGTGTCAGCTGCAGCAGGGAAGGTTTAGTGAGAGCAAGGAGATACTGGAGCTTGTGATTTCTCACAGTGTTTCACCACAAAAGCGATGAAAGGCAAGAACATTGTCTTGAGGCTCTAGGGGAAATGCCCAGCTGGTAAACAGCAAAGGAAATGATCACCTACAGCCCTCACAGCTCTCACCTCAGCAGTTTCCTGATGGACTTGGGCTCTTTTCCCTTCTAGCCACGGAAAGATAAGTATGAACAAAGCAATGAGAGAAACAGTCCTGGCACCACACGGAAAGGATTGCTCAGTCCTCCACTGCCCTGGGCAGCGCCTTCCAGTGCCTGAGCACCCTTTCTATTCCATAACATCCAACTAAACCTCCCCTGGCACAGCTTGGGGCTGTTTCCTCTTGTCCTGTCCCTTGTTCCCTGGGAGCAGAGCCTGACCCTCACCTTCCTGTCACAGGGAGCTTTAAAGAGCAAGAAGGTGCCCCCAGAGCCTCCTTTCCTCCAGGCTGAGCCCCCCAGCTCCCTCTCCTGATCAGATCTGTGCTCCTCAGATGGCTCTTGCTGGACAGAACTCCCTCCTTCCACGGGAGTCCTGGCAGCATTTGGAACCTCCAGAGCTGCCAGATGTCATTGGCACCTCTCCTAAGGAGGTCCCACGCCTCTGTGTGCTTCCAGAGGACCACAGAAACACAAAATCACAGAATATCCTGAGTTGGACCCACAGGATCAGTCCAGCCCCTGGTCCTGCACAGACACCCCAACAACCCCACCCTGGCAGTGCTGTCCAAAGGCTCCTGGAGCTCTGGCAGCCCCAGGGCCGTGCCCACTCCCTGGGGAGCCTGGGCAGTGCCAGCACCCTCTGGGGAAAGATTTCTTGATCTCCAGCTCATACTCCTCTGAGCTCCCAAGCTCCTGAGATCTGTTGGGTCAGCAGCAGCTCAGAGCAGGCCCAGGGGTGTCTCCAAAATGGCAGGTGGTCAGACAGTCTCTTCCCTGCCCTCCCGTGCTCCCAGAGCACTCCCATGGCTCAGGATGGCAAGGGTATATATTTATACATATAAATTTGGAACCAAAGACCCATCAGGCCCTGCTTTCCTCATCCAGCCCCGGGCCTGCCGGGCTCCTGCCACTCTCACAGGGGCAAGGGCAGCAGATGAGCTCTCCCAGCCCTGCTATGCCAGCATGGGAAGAGGAAAAGCTTGATTTACGAGGAGAATGATAGATTTGTGAGGACCTCTGACCGCCTGGGGGACAGCATGGCAGCCGGGGCCCTGCCAGGGGCAGCCACTGCGGGTGACAGGGATGGGATGAAAGGAGCAGAGCAAGGGAGTCAAGGGCTCCCAAAGCTGTGTTTGGGGGCTGTATCTGGGGCTTTCAGAGCCAGCAGAACCTCTCCTGCCTTGAGAGCAGCCTGCAGGGTCACAGCCCTGTCCCTTGGGGCCAGACTGGCTTTTGTTACTCTCCTACTCTGGACATCACTAAACCTGCCGAGCCCATCCCAGGAGGTCCCAAGCCCCGCCCCCCCCGCCCCCCATCACGGAGCACACAGACCCAGAATCCCTCTTTTAGAGCTGACATTTTACTCCTCTACCTGAGACAAAAACTTGTAGAACCTCCCAACTTTTTCCCTCCTAGCTGGGTGTCCAATTCCAGCTCCAGAAATACCAGCAGCTTTTTAGCTCCCATAAGATCTCAGAGAGACTTCTTAAGGTGACAGATGAAGAGTACCTAAAATGACCTCAGGACCAGGTGAAACAAGCTGAGGGTCAGAAACATCCTCCCAAAATAAAAGAAGTGCTGGGCATCTGTTTGTCTTTCCATGGGCTTCATATCCTGAGGATGATCTGTGCCCTCTGAAAGAAGAAGTGTATTCTGCTTTATCACCCTCTGTGGAAGTTGAAACCCTTTGGCCAGGTTTCCCCAATTTCACTCGTAATAATTTCTTGGATAATTTTTCAATGAAGGCCCTGCAAGTGCCTTGGCTCTTTGTGGGGAATGAGGGTTTTGGGTTGCATGAACATTGAAAAGGAGGAAAAGAAAGGGATAAAGAAGAAGAAAGAAGAATCTCACCATAGGGCCCCTGTATTCAAGTTATACATCACAGATTGTTGTGCCACATGGATTTACCTCTGATACAGGCAATATACAGCTTATGGATATATAGGGAAATGCAGAATTAGGGGAAGGCTGAGCTCCTGCATGTCACCAGTGCTGCCAGGGCTGCTCCTGCTCCTGGACCCGCTGTAGGGCCTTGCAAAGACTCTCCTCTCTACTACATCCTGCAGACAGGTGCTGTAGCCACTTCTGCTCCACATCCTGCCCAGGAAGCCCTCTGGGGTGTCCTTTCACAGGACACTGTGTGGGGTGTGCTCGAAGCAGGTGCTGCTGCTTTGGGCTTTCAGCAGAGATCTGAGATCCTGCACCTGTGCAGAGCTTTGCTGAAGGTGACTCGCAGGAGGGAGGAAGGGACTAAACGTGGAACAGTGGATGGAGGAGACATGGGAGAGGTGTGGGATGTGCTGGGGTCATGGTGACAGTGATGGAGCTGTCAGCAGTCTCCAGGCTGAAATCCCAACTAAATCACAGAACCACAGACCTTAAAGTTCATCTCCTTTCAAACACCTGCCATGGGCAGGATGCCAGGTTGCTCCAAGACCTGTCCAACCTGTCCTTGAACATTCTCATAGAAAAACCTCCAAGAATCAAACCTCAGTAACCCTCTGTGAACTTCCTTCCCAGCCAGATAAATGAGCTCCTAGTGACCCTTATGGTTGACAGGCTGCATCCCTGTGGCCACCCCAGAGATGGGAGAGGGCTGAGTCTTTCTGGGATGTGGCTGCACAAATTCCCCCTGCCCTCCTTGCTGTCCTCACCCACCCCACACACGGCAGGGCTGGAATGTCTGACACCACACAGGCAATGCCAGGATTTTATGCTGCTGCCACAGAATCAAGGTGCTGGGGCTGCTTGCCAGGCTCTGTGGGATGACTGCAGGCAGCCTGGGATGAGGTGGTCACAGAGGGACCCCAGCTCCTCTGCAGGAAGCTTCTCCATGAGCTCCTGGGGAGCAGCATTGCCAGCACTGTGCTCTGCAAAGCAATGCTGGCTCTGGCACTGCCGGAGCCTGGCGTCACCAGGGCTGTTTGCTTCCCAGCCTCTTATTCACTGGCTCCGTTCTCCAGCCAAAAGAGCTTTGCAAGTAGTAATAAAAAAGGATGAATGGGATGGCATGGGATGATTAACTAGGACTGTGAAAGATGGGCCAGCACCTGGGCTGCTGGCAGCACAAGCACCTGGCAAACAAGGCGCTGTCCCACATCCCATCCTCTGCTGGAGGGGCTGCCCTGAATGCCCATGGAATGGCTGGGTTGGAAGTGACTTTAAAGCTCATCCAGTCCCATCCCATGCCATGGACAGGGACACCTTCCATTATCCCAAGTTGCTCCAAACCCTGTCCAACCTGGCCTTGGACACATCCAGGGATGGGGCAGCCACAGCTTCCCTGGGCAGCCTGGGGCAGTGTCCCACCACCCTGAACAGAGTGTCTGGCACTGACCATCCCCAGCAGCACGCAGCCCATGAGAGCTGGGCTGTCACAAACAGTCTGTCTTGTGGTGTTGTGTTCAGGGTTTTGATATACTTGCAGCAACACCTCTCGGATTCATCCCTCCTCTCCCCACCCCTTGCCATGAAAGTAGAGATTTTGATGCAGTTCTAATCGTTCTGGACTATAAAAAACAAGCCCCGTCTTTCACTAGCATATGGTTCTCCCCTTACAACAACAGACACCAGCACTTTCAATTAAGTTTCTGGAAGCAGTGCTGAAGCACACATGACTCATTTCACAAGTGCACTAACGAGTGAAACGATCCTGCTTTGTGCCAGATCTCCACTCATCAGGAAACAAACAGTATCTGATGTCCTTTCCTTTCCTTTCCTTTCCTTTCCTTTCCTTTCCTTTCCTTTCCTTTCCTTTCCTTTCCTTTCCTTTCCTTTCCTTTCCTTTCCTTTCCTTTCCTTTCCTTTCCTTTCCTTTCCTTTCCTTTCCTTTCCTTTCCTTTCCTTTCCTTTCCTTTCCTTTCCTTTCCTTTCCTTTCCTTTCCTTTCCTTTCCTTTCCTTTCCTTTCCTTTCCTTTCCTTTCCTTTCCTTTCCTTTCCTTTCCTTTCCTTTCCTTTCCTTTCCTTTCCTTTCCTTTCCTTTCCTTTCCTTTCCTTTCCTTTCCTTTCCTTTCCTTTCCTTTCCTTTCCTTTCCTTTCCTTTCCTTTCCTTTCCTTTCCTTTCCTTTCCTTTCCTTTCCTTTCCTTTCCTTTCCTTTCCTTTCCTTTCCTTTCCTTTCCTTTCCTTTCCTTTCCTTTCCTTTCCTTTCCTTTCCTTTCCTTTCCTTTCCTTTCCTTTCCTTTCCTTTCCTTTCCTTTCCTTTCCTTTCCTTTCCTTTCCTTTCCTTTCCTTTCCTTTCCTTTCCTTTCCTTTCCTTTCCTTTCCTTTCCTTTCCTTTCCTTTCCTTTCCTTTCCTTTCCTTTCCTTTCCTTTCCTTTCCTTTCCTTTCCTTTCCTTTCCT
>VYXD01015988.1:16736-56824 GCA_013397195.1 Hylia prasina
TCCATCCATCCATCCATCCATCCATCCATCCATCCATCCATCCCTGCCATCCTGCTCTGACCTCCTCTGGCACAGCCAGACACCTGGGCGAGTGAAGATTTTCACAGAATCACAGAATCATGGAATGATACATGGAAGGGACCTTAAAGCTCATCCAGTCCCACCCCCTGCCATGAACAGGGACACCTTCCACTATCCCAGGCTAATCCAAGCCCTGTCCAACCTGGTCTTTTTTTTTTCAGGGGTCCAGGGGCAGCCACAGCTGCTCTGGACACCCTGTGCCAGAGCCTCCCCACCCTCACAGGGAACAATTCCCTCCCAATATCCCATCCATCCCTGCCCTCTGGCAGTGGGAGCCATTCCCTCTCTGTCCCAACCCTCCAGACTCTTGTCCAAAGTCTCTCTCCAGCTCTCTTGGAGCTCCTTTAGGCACGGGGAGGGGCTCTGGGGTTTCCTGGATCCTTTTTTCCTCCAGGTGAGCACTCCTAGCTCTCGCAGCCTGGCTCCTGACAGTGTTTCCTGCCAGCCCCATTTTTCTGCTCAGTGAAGCCACTCAGTTTGTGACAAAACCGTGTCACTGAGCCCAGCTCTGCCAAGGTCAGGAACATGGATCCTTTGGAACACCTGCTTCTCCCACATCTATCTTCCTGCAGCTATTGCTGCTCAGGTATCTGGCAAGGAACCCCAGCTGTGAGTGCACAGAAAACCCTTCTCTGCCTTAGCCAGGTGGAAAGAGCTTTCCTTGTCTGAAGTGCCACCTATGGCATCTCCAATTGCTGCTGCATTTCCTACCAGCAATGAGCTTGGGAAAGAATCTTTTTTAAATGTCCCACTGGGAGGAAAGGGAACAGCACCAATGAAGGATACAGGATGTGGCTGAGAAAGCAGCGACTTCTTTCCCTGATGGAAAAATGGATCCTCAAAAGTGAAGGCCATGACCTCCTCAGCTGCCTTCCACTTCTTCTGTTCCTAATGCTGCTGCAAACAGCAAAACTCTCCTGTTTCCCTGGGAGCTGTGTTCCCAGACAGCTCCCTACACCACACGAAGTGCAGGGAGCATCTCCCGCCTTGGAACACCAGGACCAAGCCATGTCCTTGCCCGTGCTCACAGGAGAGAGCACAGGCAAGAACATTGTTTGCTTTAATTATCCCAAAGCCTCTTTACTTGGAGGAAAATAAAATATTTATCAGGGACTTGTGGCTCTGGTGAAGATTATACTCAAATTAAATTTTTAGATTCCTGTAAAATGCAATTGGCCTTAGTTCAGGGCATTTCCTGCCTCTGACAACGAGAAGGGTTTCTCTGACCAGTACTCAGTCTTTGGAGAGCTGTCTCCTTTCAGCATTCCCTGTGCTGCCCCAGAGTCAGCTCAGGCTGCTGCGCCTGTGCCACCAGCTCCAGTCCAGCCTGGCAGCCTCTCCCCCATGTCCTGGGAGCACAGAGAAGTTGATCTGTGTGGGAGGAGATGGAGCTGCCCAGCAGAGCTCCACAGCCCACCCCCAGCTCCTCTGCCATCACCTGATGGATGGGACAGGCTCTCAGGAGCCTCTGGAGGGGCTTGCTCCTGGGACATGTCCCTGACTTCTCTGAGGTTTTTCATGGGCAGCCTTTGGCCCTCTCCTAGTCCCCATTTCCCACTGAAATCCATCCTGCCCCCAAGCCTGAGCCTGGCTTGGGCCTGCCCTGGTGGTGTCCTTCCTGCCCAGGGTGTCAGGATGTCCCTCCTGGGCAGAGGAGCCTTCTCCAGACATGTGGAAAACCCCACGGCCGTGAAGGGATGCTGTGGTGCCACCACAAGTGAGGGGACAGGCACAGGAGCCATGGGCACTATCCCTGCTGGGAAGGGGCCCAGGGCACAGATCAGGTTAGAACGACTGAACCTCTTGTTATCCCACACCAGCCTTGCAGAAAATTCTCTTTCCCGTGTGTGTGGAGTGACGTGCTCCAGCTCTTCACTCCTGGGGGTGATGTTTCTGTCCAAAAAAAGCCAAGGATGGTGAAACTGTGCTGCCAAAGGGATGGAGAGCCACCACCCAACTCAGGATGCTTCTGACAGACAGCACATCTGTGCCTGTGCTTTCCAGGCTGCCCCACAGAGCCCAAGCCTGCTGTGCCCTGCCAGCCTGAGCACTGGTTTAGCTGGGAATCCAGGTCCCCAGGCTCCTGCCCCTTGCCCTCACACTCTGCTTTTCCCATTATTGCTGACAGCTTTGCCAGAGCTTGGGAAACAGGATTTCATTCTGCTCTTATCTCCAGAGCAGAAACGCAAAAGCGCCAGGGAAAGAAATCTGAACCACAACCTGGAAATGCAGAGGGATTCAGGTCTGACACGGCAGGGATCACCCAGGAGCCTCACTGCCAAGTGAAATCCTACACTGAGACCAGAATCAGGGAGTTTGAACACACATCCTATCCCCTTCATGCTGTCTTGGGCTCTTAGCCCCACATGTGCTCCCCCAGCTCTGCTGCCTTCCCAGGAGTTCAATGGTTTCCTTTTCCAGCCAGCCCTGTTCACGCAGGTTTTTCATTTCAGGATTAATGTCCACAACTCCAAAGGCTCCCGAAAGGCTTAGACAGCCATCAAGGGGGTAACCCTTCCCTCTCCGGCAGGCAGGACCCTCCCCAGCATCACTGAGGGAATTAAACAGAGGCATAAAAGGCCCTGTCAGAGCCAGGGGAAGGCAGAGACATTCCAAATCCCAGCAGAGTCTCTGTCAGATAAATCCTTCCGAGATTTCTCCTTCAAGAAAAATGAGGATGGGAGCACGAGGGTTGCAGGGCTCCAAACAGGCACAGTGCAGCAGAAGTGAGGTGGGGCACAAAGGACAGCACGAAGTCTGTCCCCACTGACACCCCAGAGCCTCATCCTGCATGGGAGGGGACCCTGCTGGCCCTGAGATCAGGCTGAGGCACCCATGGGGGACAGGCTATGCTTGGTGTCCCAGGACAGCCAGGTCCTGCCCTGGGATCCCACCAGTGCCCTCCTGCATTCCTGCATTCCTACTCAATTCCCTGCTCAACCCAACCCTCCAAGGCCAAAGACACTCCAGCCCCTTCCCAAATGCACATATTCCCATTGGACCCATCAGCCCATGGCTGCATACGCAATACAAGGCTGTGGATCCATGGAGAGGCTGCCGGGCTGGCAAGTGAATTTAGGGAATATAAATCAGGCAGGCTCTGGGACATGAGGCTGTTGTGACAGGGACACTTTGGAGCATCTCAGACAATTAGCACTTAATTGCCTCCAACACCTTGATGAACTGTCCAAGCTCCACAAGCTGCTCTGTGTGCATCCCTCATGTCCCCAGCAGTTTGGGGAGCTCAGCCCAGCCAAATCTGGCTCCCAGGGAGGCTGCACAGGGAGCTGCATGTTTACCCCAGCCTCTGCAACCCTCTCCTCATCCTCAGGAGAGGCTCTGTATCTCCACCCTTCCCAGGTGGACACACGGCCATGCCAGGGATGAGAGACAGTGACATGGTGGCATTTCAGGGGACTGAACACCAGACCCCTGACAGCTGCTGCATGGGGAAAGGGATGGGAAGGGATGATGTGGGAGTGCAGGGCTCTGTGGAGTGGGATGGGGGGAACAGGAATGGCTGTGGGAGCCCACGGCACGGCAGGGTGCTCAGTGCTGGGGTGGGGGGTGCCAAGTCCTTCCTCCAGGCTGGTGGTGAGTCCAGGGCAGCCCCTGCCAGGCTGGGCAGGTGCTGACAGGACCACGAGTGCTGGGCATGGGCATCCTGAGCCTCGTCTGAGCTCTGGGACCCAGGGGTGTGACAGGGGCTGAGTGCTGGGGGGACCCTTGGAACAAATCCTAGTCCTCAGAACCTGGGACTGGCACTCCTCAGGCCCCACAAGTCCTCCCCTTGCCGTGGCTGTCCTCACCATGTGACCCACGTCCAGCCCCACACTGCCAGGGGTCAGGGACGCTGCTCACGGGGGGCTGAGTGAGCTGTGGGGTGAAAGGAGCATGAAGGGATCCCAAAGGATGGGGTGATCTTCCCCAGTCCTGACCCCAGTAGGGAAGGACAAAGGTGCTAAAGGACGGAGTGATGCCCCACAAGTCTTCACAGATCCTGCAGGCAACAGCCAAGGGACACACAGAGGGCAGGGCCAGGAAAGAACAAGGAGATATCATGGGAGAAGAACAGAATCCTTCAGGAGCAGGGACAGGGACACAGTGGGTGCAAACCCCCAGCTCATCCCCTTCTCCATAACTCCACCCAGGCTCACAGACAGCTCCCTGCTTCCCAGGAGCAGATCTGGATGGACTCTCAGCCTGGCAGAATACATAGACAGACTCCAGGAATTATGGATGCAAGAGTTACATAAACCTTTTTGGCTGATGGGAACGCCCAAATTTCTCCCAAGGGGTCACTCTGGTCACCACAGCAGTGGTGGGAGCTGGGATCTGTGCCAGGTAGGGAACTCTGCCAGCTCTGCTGTGGGCACCCTGCGAGCACAGGGCACTCAGCTCTGCATCCAGTGGAAAACAGCAGCAGCAACTGGAGATGAAATCTATTTTTCCAGGGAAAACAGGAATCAAATGGAACGTGGTTGCTGTGTGAATGGGTTCACACCCCGGAGCACTCGCTGGGGCTCTGTGACCTCTGTCACACCACGGAGCTGGGTGATGTTCCTGTACTTTCCCTCCTGCCACAGCCCCAGACTGGCAGCGTGAGGCACAGACTGGAGCAGGGAGTGCAGGAATTGAATCCCTGCCATTCCAGGGAGAGATCATGGACTGGAGAAGGACACAACCAAAGCACAGCTGGCCTCTTGCAGCCCTGTCTCCAAGCAGACTGTCCAGAACTGTGGCCCCAGGATGCCCCAAACCCCCCCTGGGTCACTGAGCCCAGGGTGTCGGGCATGAGGGAGGAGCCTCTGCTGTGCCTTGGTGCCAGACTCTGCCTGGGGGATGCTGGCACACCCTGGTGACAGCTCAGGTGAGGGACTACCCCCAGGGCCACCTGGGGCTGCCTCAAGCCAGGAGGGCACCCTGGGAGATCCAGGCAGGAATTCCCACATCTGCAATGGAATACCAGCACTGGCACTCAGGGTCCACACCAAGGCCCCCCAGCCAGGAAGGACACACCCCACATCCAGGTCCCACATCTTCCCTCCCTGTGTCCCTCAGCTCTGTCCCAGAGAAGTGGCAGGACATCAACAAGGAGCTGAAGTCCCTGCAGAAGCTGTGACACCCCAACACCATCGAGTAACGGGGTGTCACCTGTGGGACCAGGTGACCCTGACCCATAAGTATGGCATGGATGGGGGGTCAGGACCCAAAGGGGGGATTTAGGGGGTGTTTAGACACATAAATGGGTGTTTGAGCCCCACAGATAGGGTTTTGGGGGTTGCTTGCATTCCTAGATGGGAGTGTTGGGATCCATAAGTAGGGAGTTGAGGAGTGTTGGGATCCTTAGATGGAGGTTTGAACCTTACAGATGGGGGTCAGGGTGCACTGGGCCCCACAGACTTGGTCTGGGGGTGTTTGGACCCACAGATGTGAGGTTAAGAGGGAACAAGGACATACAGATAGGGGCCAGGGGGGCACTGGGCTCCATAGGTGTGGGATTGAGGGTGCAGGGCCCATAGATGAGGGTTTAAGGGACACCATCACCCACAGACGTGGGGCAGAGGGGTTTTGTGACTCGCATCTAGGGGTCAGGGTGCACTTGGAGGGCACAAGAGCCATAGCCAGGTCGGGGGCTGTTCTGGGGTGGGGCCTGGTATGGGGCAGTGGCCACCCCAGGAATGGTGTGGGGCACTTGAGGCACATGTGGAGCAGGCAGCGATGTCTCCCTGTGCAGCTGCTCATGGAGCACTTCTTGGGTTCGGCCCTTGAGGGTTAGTGACAGGGACAGAGCTGTGGGGCGTCTCAGAGATCCCCCAGTGCCCCAGGGGCTGTCACAGGAGGTGGACACTGAGCTGTGCACAGCCAGCTCTGGAGCAACCGCGGGGCGCTGGGAGTGTCCGTGTGGGAACACGGCACAGAAGGGTTTGCAGGTGGGAGCCCAGAACAACCTTCATCAGACAAAACAGCTTCTAATCCTATTTTTATGCTGAGGTAGGAGCGTGCCCTACAATTCCCAGGGAGGCTCTTACAGGGAGAGAGACATCAGGCACGGAAAAGGAAGAAGCCCGAGCCCCGCAGGCGGAGGGAGGCAGGGCTGGGGAGGATGAGTTACGGACAGAGACTGAGGGAATTTAATTTGTATGGCCTAGAAAGCCAGTGCTGCAGGGGGAACAGGATAACACTGTATAAATATCTAAAGGGCAGTTGTGTGAGGAAGGGGAAAAAAAGTGACGCATGCAGCAGTCGTGGGAGGGACGTGCTGGTCCGGAGCTGGGAACAGCTTCCCGAGGGAGCAGCGGGCTGCTGCAGCCTGGTGGGCAGCAGCAGGGAGGGTGCCAGGGCCTGCGTGGGGCTCCAGAGCAGGAGCAGGAAGGAGCAGCCTGGCATGAGCACTTGGAGGCCCTGACATGGCTGGGGGGCTGTGGTGGCACTGTTCCCACAGCCTCCAGCAGTGACCAGTGGTGACCAGCAGTGACCAGACCTCTGAGGTGCTGTTCCTGCTGGCTCAGCACAGAACTCCAAGTGCCCTGGCAGAGCCTGACCTCTCCATTCCCTCTGCCACCACAGCTTCCCAAAGGAAGGATTCATTAAGGTTGGAGAATTCCTCTGAAATTATTGAAGTCAACCCTTAACCCAGCACTGCCAAGGCCACCACCAACCCATGTCCCCAGGTGCCACATCCACAAGTCTTTTGAACACTTCCAGGGATGGTGACTCCACCACTGCCCTGGGCAGCCTGTGCCAGTGCCTTCCCATGAAGAAATTTTCCTTAATATCCAAGCCAAACCTTCCCTGGCACAACCTGAGGACTGAGGCATTGAAAACCTGAATCCTTTCTAGCACAGAAATTCCCTGCAGAATTCCAGCCTGACGCTGAAGCCTGACCTGCTTCCCCTTGGCCATGAGGCACCTGCCCAGGCTGTTTGGGTGTCCTTGGAGCACAACCCCCCAGGCCGGGCTGTATGGGACGAGCAGAAACCACTGCAGTGCCAGAATGGGGTGCGCTCTCATCCTTGTCTGTATTTCTGCCCCTCTCCTCTCTCTTCCCTGCAAATTCGAGCTGCTTCTCACAATCACATTTGCTTTTTCTTCTTCAAAATAAAAAAAAAAAAAAAGAAAAAGAAAAAGAAAAAGAAAAAGGCTTTTCTCTCCACCGTTGCCATGTGCAAACCCACACAAACACCAGGAAAAGCCGGTGCCGGTTCCGCAGAGCCCGTGCCCGCAGAGCCCCTGTCACACAGGCAGAGCCAGAAAACAGGAGAAAAATAGATTTTCCCTTCAGCCCTTCCAGACACATGACTGAGACTTATTATAGCAATAACACGCACAGGGGTTCACAGGCCATCCCTGTGTGTTCCTCCCCTCGCTGATGAGCCCCTTCCCTCCCCAGTGAAACTGGGGCAGGTTCTGGGCCAGCTGGCCCCCCAGTGCAGAAAGGATTCCCAGGGTAAGGAATCCCTCAGACTGGGGCTCCAGTGGGAAGGAAGCCATGGAGCAGAGCTCCATCAGGAGATGGTGCTCCTGAGCAGGATGGTGGGGGTTGTTCAGCTTGAAGAAAGCAAGGATCCAGGGAGAGCTCAGAGTCCCTTCCAGTGCCTAAAGGGGCTCCAGAAGAGCTGGGGAGGGACTTGGGAAAAGTGCCTGGAAGGACAGGATCGGGAGGAATGGTTTCCCACTCCCAGAGAGCAGGGATAGGTGGAATTTTGGGAGGGAATTGTTCCCTGTGAGGGTGCTGATGCCCTGGCACAGGGTGCCCAGAGAAGCTGTGGCTGTCCTGTCCCTGGAAGTGTCCAAGGGGCTTGGAAGTGGGAAGTGTCCCACATGGCGCTTGGAGCAACCTGGGACAGTGGAAGGCCCATGGCAGGGGGTGGGACTGGATGAGCTTAATGGTCCCTTTACAACCCAAGCCATTTGGGGATTCCATAATTCCCTGATTCTCCACTTCCTTTTATCACTCCTCTGCAACTTTAACTCTTTTAGCCAGCCTGAAAAAAAGAGGGGAGCGAGTGACCACCAGGTGACTGCAGCCCCCTGTGCTGCCCCAGGGTCTGTGGATGTGCCTGCTGCTCCTGCAGGGCAGCTGTGGGAGATGAGGCCATGCCTGGTGGCACTGGGACATTCCCAGGGCTCAGGAGCCAGCCGTGCAGGGCAGAGGGGAGGGGCTGGGCAGAGACACCCAGGGGTGAAAGGTCCCCGCAGGTGTGCAGACGCTCAGGGATGTCCCTCCACACAGGGGTGACGCAGGACAAAGGCATCAGCCCCAAGGAGCCCTTCCAGGGGCTTTTCTCCAGGGCAGCTGCCCAGGCTTCCCCAGCACACATCAGCCCAGAGGAGCAGCCTTGGCTCCTCCAGAGTTGGGGCTGCAGCTGAATCCCTGCCCAGATGCCTCCTGGATCAGGAATGATTTACCCTGGTCCCAAGCCTGTCCTGAGGCACAAGCAAAGACCCGAGGTGTGCCTGGCAGAGGTTCCTCAGCCAAGGACACGCTTAACTTGGCAAGATGAGAATCCTTCCATTGCAGCCCAGACTGGCTTTGGTTCCTGGCAGGGATTCAGCTGCAGCCCCAGCCCTGGAGGAGCCTTCCCAGCACCTGCTGGGATCCTCTGCACAGAGCACCCCAGGGTGCTGGTGTGGGGGTGCTGGCCCCTGCTGAGGGGCTCCTGGGCTGTGGGATGGGGTCAGGGCAGTGCTGGGGCTCTTCCTGTGCCAGCACATCCCACATTGCATGTCACTGCAGAGTAATGTGAGAGAAAGGAGCCCCAAGAGAGATACAGGCACAGAACTCTGTGTCAGGCTGCCC
Organism: Hylia prasina; assembly: GCA_013397195.1. Taxonomy (NCBI): domain Eukaryota; kingdom Metazoa; phylum Chordata; class Aves; order Passeriformes; family Sylviidae; genus Hylia; species Hylia prasina. The sequence continues at coordinate 25,621 of VYXD01015988.1, forward strand.
TGGTCCATGGGAGTGAGACCTGAGGGGCTGGGCTGGGCCAGGATGGCCCCAAAGACCTGCACCAGGCACTGGGTCTGGATCAGGACCATGGAAGAAGCTCCAGCTCTTCCCTGCAATGAAGGATCCAGCCTTTGCCACCCTCAGGTGACAAGGAAGAGCCCTTCCAGGGGGGCCTTTCTCCAGGGCAGGACTGCCCCACTCACAGCCCCTGACAAAACCAGAAGTGCTGCTCCCAGCCCAGCACATTGCCCATCCCAGGGGCTGCAGGGCATTGAACATGGGGAGCAGCCTGTCCCCAGCCTGTCCCTGTGCCCCAGCGCTCAGCAGGGGAGACATCAACTCCCACCTCTGACTTGGGGCCAGAGGGATCTGTTCTTTTCCTACCTTAATGTCTTTCCCTGGCTGTGTCCACAGCCCCAGGACCCTCTACCACCCCGTGTCCCCTGCCCCCAAGGCCCAGCCCTGCTGTTTCAGGGCTGGAGGTGAGCGCTGAGGGCGGGCACAGGCGGGGCTGCTTGAACAGCTAATTAGATCCCAGGAAACCTCCTGGAGGGGGAAGCTCTGGCCCTGCCACCCCCTCCAGACATTGTCCATGCCTGGATTGCTGCCTGATTCCCATGTACATAATTCACCCTAATCCTTCGGAGTGGCTGTGGCGGGCTCAGCTCACGGCTCACTGGGTTTGATCCCCACTCCAGTGGTGCTAACGAGGCCAATGGCACAGAGCAGGGACACATGGATGGCTCCCAGGCACGGATTCCCTGTTAATCCCACCATATGTTTCCAACCTGCTCTCGTCTTCCACCCACTGCGGGACACTGAAACCCACGGGAGGAAGAGGAGGAGAGGAAGGCTGTCCCCTGGGGTGGGTGGGCTCACAGCCCTTTGTCCCCTCGGGTCCCAGCTGTGGCCAAGGCAGGGCTTGGTTGGGCTGGAGGCCCCGAGGGAAGCTGGCATTTTGGATGAGAGGATGGGACAGCTCCTGCTCAGAGATGTGGCACCTGGTGTCATCTCCAGGGACAGCCCATTTATCCCGACCCAACCCACGGGGCAGGCAGACAGGACACCAGACACAGCCCCTCCAAAAACCCCGCACGCCTGGAGCCGCCCCTCGCTGTCACATCTGTGGGATGGGGACAGTCCTGCACAGGTTCCTACATGTGTCCCCACAGGGCAGGTAGGAGCAGCCCCCCTTCCTGCCCCTTTTCTTGGGTGGGCAGCTGGATCTGAGCATGGAGCACCCAGCAGGGTTGGGCCATCCTCACACCGCTCCCCATCCCTCGGGCATCCCCCCGGCCCTCCAGCTTTGTGATGGGAGAGGGGAGCTGGGGGGACCCTAAGTGCCCCCCAAGTGCCCCTCCACAGCCTGCCAGCCCTGGGTGTTGGGCAGGAGGAGGCAGGAGGTTTCAGAGAGGTTTCCTTAGAGGTCAGAGCCTGGAGGAGGACAGAGCCCTGGCTTGGGATGAGCCCAAGCATTCACAGCCCCCTGTGCCTCCATGCTGTGCTGTGGCTCAGGAGAGCCAGGCACAGCCACCATCCTAAAGCCTCCTCAGCTTTTGGGGTTGCTGGAAAGGGCTTGAACCACCAGCCAGGCCCCCAGTCTCTTGTTTCCCCAGTCCCCAAAGCCTGGTGGTGCCCATGGGAAGCAGACCCTGCCGTGGCACCTCCAGAATCTGCGAGCAGGGAAAGGTGCTCTGCAGAGGCACTCAGAGCCCAAATTAGCCACACTGGGCTCAATCTGAAATTCTGACAGCGGATGCCAAATTTATTTCCAAACGCACTGTGGAAATGTCAGTGTGCTGGTCGGAAGGAATCGGGTACATGCTCCCTTTTAAATAGCACCAAGCATATGGGAGGAGGATGATTAGATTGCTTCCAAGCTGCCAAATTTCTTTGCTGCAGCTAAAAATCTTCTCCAAAATGTCCCAGCCCACAGTGTTTCTCAGCACTGAAGTCTGTGCCGAGACTTTGCCATTGACAGTTGTGCTCTGAGCAAGAAAACACACCCCTCCCATGCAGCCCCAGGGGCTCCCAGCTCTCCAAGGCTCGGGGGTGCTTTTGCCTCCTCTTGGAAGCTGGAGAAATTCCTTCCCTCCTGCCACCCTACCCCTGGGGAGGGAGCAGAGTTCCCTATGTAGAATCTTTGAGTATTTTGGGCTGGGAGGGACCTTAAAGCTCATCTAGTTCCAGCCCCTGCCATGTACATCCAGTACAGAGGGACAAAAGCAGCCCAGCAGCTGCTGGCAAACCAGGAGAGCAGGGACAGCCCCTTTATCTCCCTGGGCTTCCACAGAAAGGTGCCCTGCAGTGTCCCCAGCAGCCGGGCCCCAGTGCTCCCCGCACAGGTCCCTGGCAGCTCCCACTCTGACTGGGCCAGGTGACAGCAGAGGTGACAGCTTGGCAGGGAGCCATGCATCCCCCAGGGTGGGCTTCAGGCCTCGTGCTCAGCAGGCTGTGGGGGGAAGGAGGCTGAGAGGAGATGGGGCTGTGCTCTGGGCTCCTTGCTCAACGCTGCAGAAGGGATGAATATCCAGTCTGGCTCAGGACTCCCAGAGCCCAGAAATTCCAAGGCATCCCCTGCAGATCACCCCACACCCACCCTGAGTTTGGGGGCACACCCAGAGCCCAGCAATGCCATGGCATTCCCTACAGACCACCCCATATCCACCCTCAGTTCAGGGGGAAGCAGTGGAAGCCACCACAGTCCACTTTTCCCAGGATCTGCAGCCCGAAGCACTGTGATGTCTCTCATCCCAGCCCCAGGAAAGGGGTTACCTTGGGATCACCCAAACCTTCCCTGCCCCGAGGGGGACTGAGGATGGCACAAGCAGCTTCTCTCAGCCTGGCAGGGGGCTCCTTCTCCTCATGGGTGACACTGAAGCTTCTGCAGGGAGCAGAGTGTGGTGGCCTTCCCAGGGAAGGATATGACCGGCGCTGGTTTCCAAATCCGGGAATTTGGGTGCTCTCTCTCACCCAGCCTGTGGGAATTCCTGCCAGTCCTGTGTGGAATTCCTGGTCCAATCAGGATCAGACACACGCTGTCCCTCCAAAACCAACTGCCACCAGCCACACTCACTCTCCCAGCAAGACTTGAGGGGAGCAGGAGCCATGTCCTGCCTTTGGATGTGGGGCTGATCTGCAACACCTCAGGCTCCTTCCTCCTGCCAAGCACCCACCCACTGACCACACAGGGATCTGCTGGATCACAGAGCCCAAACTCTCCCTGTCCCACACCTGCACTGCCTCCCCATAGTGCTCTCCACACCCAGGACTCCAAGAAAGACACTCAGTGATGCCAGCTGTGCCAGCCACCCTGTCCCTGCCCAGTGGGCTGAGGGAATCCAGCGCTGGAAGGAGGCAGAAGCCCCAAACCAGTGGGGAGCAGAGCATCCATGGTCCCAGGCAGAGCTCTGTCCTTGAGGCACGGTGCCCAGAGGGTCTCCATGATCCCACCTGGACAGGTGAGGGTACCAGAGGCAGGAATGGCCCAGGACATGGCACGGGGCAGGAGCAGGAGCGTGGAGCCCAGGCCGTGGGAGCACAGCCGCTCCCAGCTCCACTCCCTGCCCACACGCTGCTGTGTGGCGGGTGGGAGGTTTTTCTCTGCATTGCAAATCCCTTCTTGTGTGAGTGCTGCAGTGCTGCTTGGAAGGAAAACAACCCCTCTGGAGCGAGCCCAGGGGTCCGGAGCAGCACCGGCACCTCCTCCTGCCCCAGGCAGGCACTGGGTCTGTTCCCAGGGTGCCTGGCTCGGGAGATAAAGCCAAAGCTTCCCTGGCAGGCAGCCTGGCTGGGAGCAGCACCAGCCATTCCCATTTCCCTGTGCTTGTCTCTGGCACACACAGCCCCAGCTGAGCTCTCCCTCCAGACCTGGGAAATGGAAGGAGGAGGAGGAGAAGGAGAAGGCAGAGGGAAGAAGGCTCCCTGGTATGCAGCAGCTGGCTGGAAGCAGGACGAGGGCTTTGGAAAGGGGGGAGCATCCCTGGGAGTGTGGGCCAGGTGCTGCGGGGGTGTCTGGGCCACGGGGATGTGGATCCAGGACTGGGGGAAGCCAGACTGGGGGTGGGGGGATCTGTTCCATTTTGGCATCTTCTGTTGAGCAAGCTGCTCACTTGTGCCTGGGCAGGGTCTGTGCTGAGCCCCAGGAGCAGGGTGCACTTTCCCAGAGCTGTGATTCCATGCTGGAAGCTGTCCACTGCCAATCCCAGACTACTGGTGCATCCCCACAGTGCCAGCCCCTGGCAGCTCGTTCTCCTCCCAGACACATAGCATTGCTGGGCGAGGGGCGGGGGGGGGATATTCCCAGAATCCACAGAAAAACAACCCCCACATCTGCTGGTGCATGAGATCCCCCATTACCAGGGTTTTGGGAGCCACCTGAATGTTTATCACAACTCTCCAGGAAGACAGAGACTGGATTTGTGCTCCCCAGGGACTGGTGGATGGAGGAATCCAGGGACAGTGTCCTAAGGTCCTTTCCAGGGGACAAGTCTTCACAGGTTCAGCCCAGGGCAGGAGCACTGTGGAGCACAGGTTCAGGAAATGCAGGGAGCCCCTCAAGAGGAGATCTGCCTCTAAAATCCATGGCTCTTCCAGCTCTGGGCACTGAGACACCGAGCAAAGGGGATGCAAGGAGGGAGGGGGCGGGGGGTGCCTCTCACAAGGGCAGAAAATTCCTGTAGGCTTGGCCCAGCCCACCCGTTCCTAGTGGGAATATTCATGCTGATGAGAGCTGAGGAGGAGGAAGAATAAAACATCAAACCTTAAAAACAAGGGACAACAACCCCTGGTAGCAGAGCCGTGTCTGGGCCAGGGTCCTGGAGGAGGATTCCAGGCACCAAAGCTTCAGGGAAGTAGCCCTGAGGGATGTGTGGGGTTGGGATCCACTTGCCCTCAGTGCACCCTGTGGGTCTGGCTCTGCCCCATCTTCCCACCATAGCATCCACCACCTCACCTCTCTGGATTCAGGCAGCTCTTTAGAACAATCCATCCACCCATCCATCCATCCATCCATCCATCCATCCATCCATCCATCCATCCATCCATCCATCCATCCATGCCTGCCTCAGTCCACCATCCAACCCTCTGACCCTCTGTCCACACTTGCCTCTTTTATCTCCACACAATGCAAATTTGGATTGCTGCTTATGCCAGCGAATCTCCATTTATCCACTCCAGTGTGCCTGGGGGTTCCTCCCCAGGGGAGAAGGTGTGTGACTTCTGCGTTGGGTTCAGCCACAAGATTGATCTGCAGCGCTTTGCTTGGACAGACACTGCTTTGAAAATGTGGCCCAGGGCACCAGACACGGACCCTTAACATCCATCCTTGGCCTCATCCAGTCTCCAAACCAGGAAATGCCTCCATTCCCACACAGGGATACCCCAGTGGCACCGGCAGGGCAGGAGCACAGCTCATGCACGCAGCCTTGGCCTGACCCTTGAGCAACACAAGCAAAGACATCTCCAGGACTCTGGGACTCTCACGTCCCAGGTGGAGAGGGATAACCACTCTCCTGGTCAGGAGCAACAGGAGAGGCTGAAAGGCATTGAGGAAAGGGGGGCACAGAGGAGAGAGACTGGGGGGCACACATGCTGGAGGCATATGTGGAGGTTTTTCCTCATCCTTTCCTTACAGGATAGAGAAGGGGAAAAAAATAGCAAAATAAAGCAAACCCAACAACTCCAATTTCTCTCTTAATGAATAAATGAAACGCATCCCAAGAGGCAATTAAGCGCTTCGAACCAAACATGTGTCACATACATTAAAAAAAACAACCCAGAGAGAAATCCAGCAGCTGCAGTGAAGGGAAGGAGGCAGCTGAAGACTGCTGGGGGGCAGGGAACGGGCTGCTGCTCCCACTGTGGTGTTTGTGTCCCTCAGGGAAGGGGAGTCCCACCAAGGGGGTGTGGGGACCCCCCAGTACCCAGGGGCATCCCCAGAGGTTTCTCCCATCCTAAGGACATCACTCTGCCCTATGAACCAGTCACCTTTGTACCCCATGGGGACTGGGACCATTTGCTCCCACGTCTTCCTTCCCAAATCCAAAAGAAAGTTTTGTCTCACCTTCCCTCCTGATGTCACCTCCAGGGAACACCCAGCCCACCTGACCTGCTGTCCTTTGTCCCTGTCCCTGTGCTGCCTGGAGTGTGCCCGTGTCTCAGCCTTCACCAGGCACTACCCAGCTGACACTGGTGGCCTTTGCTGCTAGGAGGGGGGCTGAGGAAGGGCTTCCCTGCAGCACAGAGGGGCTGTCATTGGGTTGGGCAGGACCTCACCCCAGCACAACAACCACCCCATGGGTGGATGTCTGACCTGCATCCTCATCCCCAAATCTCCTTCACATCCCTGCACCACTGCCAGAGCCTTGATGTTGGGAGAGCCCTCCAGAATCCAGCCAGAGAGCCAGGGGCCTCTTCTTCCAGTACAACCCCAGAAGGCTACAAAGACCCTCTTTCATTGGCCCAAAGGGGGGCAAACAAAGATCAGCTAAAAACCCCCATGGATTTTCCCGTGACACAACTCAGCAGCAGCTGCAGTGAGGAAGTCCCGTGCTGTGAGGGCCACGAGCTCCCAACACTCTGAGCTCTTTGGAGAAGCTGTGTTTTACTTCTGGGTGGTGGCACTGCAGGACAGGGCACCCACAGCAGCCCTTGTACCACTCGCACCCCTCAGAGTCCCACAGCTGCTGACAGGCTGTGAAGGACAAACACCTGACATGCTTTGGATGATCATTGGGTTTTCTGACCATCTTCTCCCTTTGGGAGGCCAAATCCAGACTCTTTGAGGTTTTGGGTTTGGCTGGGCTGATGGAGCTGGTGCCACAGTTTGGAACACACCAGGAAATCTTTCCTGATGTGGGAAAGCCATAGGATTCATTCCTCTGTAGGTCTGCCCTGTCTGTTCACCCTGCTGCTGCTTTCAGAACACGTCCCTTCCCCACGGACCAGCAGCTGCAACAAGGCTGCCCAAATCCAGAGCCCTGCCCTTCACACAGCTTTCCTGGGGGAGGAATACAAGCTTCCTGATAGGAGCCTCCTTCTCTGGCTTGTCAGAGTGCTCCAGCCTCTGCATCCTGCTCGTGCCCACCCTGCCCACAGCGAGCCCAGGCCTCGGGAGCGTACCCTGAGCTGAGGGTGCAGAACACAGAGCAAAGTAAGGCAAGGGGCAGCCCCAGGGATCCCGTGCCCGGGGGGTGTAGGTCTGCTCCCCCCGGCTCATGGCTGGTGTTCCCTGCAGGCTCTGCCCTCGCCGCTCCTGGGCTCTGGCATTCCTCACAGCCCTCCCTGCCCCAAGGACACCTCTAACAGTGTCCTCCAGTGTCCACAGCACTGTCCTGCAGCATACATAGCAGTGTCCTCCAGCCACCCTCTGTCCCCATGCCAGGGCATTGCCAGCACCTCACAGCAGCTCAGCCCTGTCCCCAAAACAGCTCTGTGCCCCTGACCTGCCAACAGTGCCTCTGGTGCCACACGGAGCTCAGTCTCTTCCCACTGGGCAGAGAACAGCACCCCAAGAGAGGACACAACCCCCAGCACCCACAGCTTCCTCGTGCCCCTCACCCAGGAACCCCCGGAGCCGCAGCGTGTCCCCGCCAAAGTCCTGCCCCGAGCACTCACAGTCTGGACGTGACTCTCGCAGGTGGCACAGCTCTCACAGGTGGCACAGCTGCTGCAGGATGCTGCCGTCATCCGCGGGCGGGGGGCCGCTGGTGGCCCACGTGCCAGCTGTGGCAGAGCCAGGTGGCAGCTCGGCAACCACGCTCACTGGGGGCCTCGGGCTGAGGAGGGACAACACACACGTGAGCCCAGGGAGCTGTGGATGCAACCCAGTGTCTTCCCTGGCTCAGAGCAGAGAATTGTTAAGGTTGGAAAAGACTTTTTGGATCATCAAACCAACCCAGCACTGCCACCATGTTCACACTAGCCCCTGTCCCCAGGTGACACAACCACACGCTCTTTGAACACTTCCAGGGAGGGTGACTCCACCACTGCCCTGGGCAGACTGTGCCAGTGCCTGACCACCCTTTGCATGAAGAAATTTTCCCAAATACCCAAACCTAAGCCACCCCTGACACATTTTCTCTCCTCCTGTCCCTGTTCCCTGGGAGCAGAGCCTGACCCCCACTGTGGCTGTCCCCTCCTGTCACAGGGAGTTGTGCAGAGCCACAAGGTGGCCCCCAGAGCCTCCTTTTCTCCAGGCTGAGCCCCTCAGCTGCTCCTGTTGGTCCAGCCCGTTCCCCAGTTACATTCCCTTCTCTGGACATGCTCCAGCCCCTTGTAGTCTTTCTCGTTGTGAGGGGCCCAAACCAACCTGGGACTCCACAGAGCTGCTCTCAGCAGTTTGAAGAGAAATGGGGTTCAAGGCTTAAGAAGAGCCAGAGATGCCACCAAGAAGCGCAGGGCACCTCCCTGCTGCTCTCTGCCAGCCTGGCTACTGCAGCAGGGACAGGCACATCTGTCCTCCCCATGCACTGCCCAAAGAGCAGCTTACACCCGGATCAGATTAGGGGAAGAAAACTGCATTGCAATAAATCCAGGGAGGGAACTGGCTGCCGGGGCTTTAATCTGAGAGGAGCCTTCAAGATAAGAGCATTAAGAGGGGATGAAGCAGCCTTGGTGCAGGGATGGTCCGAGCTGGTCCCTTGCCTGAGATTTGGCAGAGGGAGGTGGCTGTGCCATGCCCTGGCACCTGGGAGCAGCTACACACATCCTGTCACACCTGAGCAGGCTCTCCATGGCTGAAGGACAGGGGGAACTCCAAGCAGGACAGGGCACAGCACACAGAGCATCGCTCCAAATAACAGGAGCCTGCAATTCCAAGTGGGAAGGATAGCACAGTGCTCAGTGGGACACCTTGGAGCAGGGTGGGATCTGACCCACAGCCCCTCCTTACAGGGAGGGGACTGGGCACCTTCCAGATCCAGTTTCCTTGGCACTTCAGCCCCAAAGCAGCCACTGGATTCCCTTCTCTGGGAAGTCCCTCTCTGGAATGAGGGCTGGGAGGCACAGTACACTTTGCAGGGCTCTGCTCCTCCCACAGATTCCCCGAGAGCCATCCTCACCTGGTTGACCTCCAGCCCAGCCCATGCCCCGGGGATGGGACAGGAGCTGCTGCAGCACGGCAGGAAGAAGCTGCCTGCTCTCCAGCTTGCTCCTCGGGGTGAGGCCTTTCCTGCCTTGTGTCCCTGTAGACAGAATCCCCACAGTGGGACACAAGTGGGGAGAGGGAAGGAGAAGTGTCCACCTGCATCCCTGGGGAAGGCTGAGGGGAGCTGCCTGCTCCCACACACCTGGAGGAGCCTGACATGGGATGGGTCAGGGGTGAGAGCTCAGGGGGAAGGCCACTCCACAGGGTGACCAGTTGGGCACCAGTGGGGGCTGGTGATGAGGGGACAGTGGCTGGGATGTCCCCTCCTGTGCTCCGCCAGCTCAGCCAGAGATGGATGGAACCAGCCCTGCAGCCCTGTGTAAGTAATTGAGGGAAGAACATTTGTAAGGCAGGAGACAGCTGGATTAAAAAGGTGAAGCCCAAAAAGCAAATGAAAAGAGAATCACTGATGATGGATGGGAAAGCAGTGCCTGAGCCCAGCTTTTCCCTGGATGCGCTGGTGAGCAGCAGCAGGGCAAGGCGGGCTGAGATCAAACCACAGAAGGAACCTGGGCAGCCATGGGGGCTTGGAATCACAGATAAATAAAGGTTGGAAAATCCCTCTAAGGTCACTGAATCTAACCCTTAATCCAGCACTGCCAAGCCTACACTAACCCCTGTCCCCAGGTGCCACATCCACAAGTTTTTTGAACACTTTCCAGAGATGGTGACTCCACCACTGCCCTGGGCAGCCTCTGCCAGTGCCTGAGCACCCTTTCCATGAAGAGTTTTCCCTAATATCCAAACTTAAACCTCTCCTGGCACAGCTTGAGGCTGTTTCCTCTTGTCCTGTCCCTGTTCCCTGGGAGCAGAGCCCAACCCCCACCTGGCTGTCCCCTCCTGTCAGGGAGTTGTGCAGAGCCACAGGGTGCCCCTTGAGCCTCCTTTTCTCCAGCCTGAGCCCCTCCAGCTCCCTCAGCTGCTCCTGGACCCTTCCCAGGCTCCATTCCCTCCCCTGGTTGCAGAGGCTGTGCTTGTGGAGAGGTGCCCAGGTGACACTGCTGCCATCCCACACAGCCCCGGAGGTGCCTCTGTCCCTGCAGAGCTCCCCAAACATCTGGTGAGTGTTCCTTGAGTGCACCTCCCAGACAGCCAGAAAGGTCATTACTGCAGTTTGCTTTGATAATTGCTGCTGATCAGGTGCTTCCTTGGCAAGGAGGGAAAGACATTTGGGTCGGAAAAAAGTAAATTGAATTAATAAGGCAGAAGAATTCCCAACTGGTCCATCTGCATGAGGGGCTGAGCAGACCCAGCCCCACCCAAAGCAGGGGCTGCTCCTCCAGGCAGCCTGGGCAGAACCTGGGGATGGGTCCCATCCATAGTGGGGGAGAGCAGAAGAGCTAAGGTGAGCCCACCTGAGCAGGGCCAGACTTGTGACCCCAGAGCAGCAGAGCAGGACATCACAGTCCCAGCAGCCCAACATCCCCTCTGTGACTGTCCCCCTGCCAGCCCCAGCCTCACCACGCTTGTCACTGGAGCTCATCACAAGGCACAAAGTGCTGTGCCACCCTCTCTGCCCAGATGAGGCCACCACCAGGACACTTCCACACCCTCCCAGCACAGCCCAGGGACCATCTCCCCACACTCTGCTGCCTTTTCTTTCAGGATCCAGGCATCTCCAAAGGGCTCCAACTCCTGTTCCCTTGTACCTGAACACCAACCAGAGCTTTCCACCCCAGCTGCTTCCCAAACCATTCCCTGCCAGCTCTGAAACTCACTTGGTCCCAGCAGGTCACTGTCCTACTTGGTTTCCTTAAAAAACCAGTTTGCTCCAGTGCCCTGGACGCCCCATGTGCCCACAAGACCCCAAAGCATTCTCCAGGAGGTTTCCCAGACTGATAACTACAAGCAGATTGATGCCAGTGGGCACTCTGGGGACAGTGGCATAAGGCTGGCCTGGGGCTGTCCCCACACACACTGTAAATGTCCCCACATGCTCCAGATCCCAGCCCTGCACAACATCAGCACAAAGACCTTCTTCAGTGTGTCCAGTGAGTCCTACACCTGCCTGCATCTGGATATCATGGGGCATAGAGGGGCAAGGCCTTGCCAAAGAGACCCTGGACAGCCAAGAGAAGAGCCAAGGGATGGTGCTTGGCTCTCCCAAAGCCCTGACTCATGGCCTCTGGATCCCACACACGAGGACAAGGAGATGGAGCAGCCCAGGAGCCTCCATCTCCCAGGGATGGGGACAATGGCTGTGGCAGTGCTCAGGCTTGCAGTACCATTCCCTGGAGAAACACCCTGGACCATCCCCAGCACGATCCGGGCAGTGAGATGCACACAAGAGAGAAGCACCACCCCCCACCCAGCCACGGAGGAGAGCTGCCAGGATCACCATGTCCAGAATCTCTGAAACCACCCACGGAGCACTGAAAATCCCTGCTGAAATATTGCTGCAGGAGTCCGGTCACCCAGCACAGCAGTACAGCAGGACCAGCTGTGCCCAGCCTGGGGACACTGGTGCTGGTGTCTGAGTCACCAGCAGCCCCCTCCAGGGCAGACACAGCCCCTGAGTGCCAGGGCAGTGGGAGCCCCTCAGACCAGCCTCCCCTTGGAACCCGATAGAATTTCAACCAGGAGAAGGTTCAGGGCACAACCAGCCCCAGATGCTCCAACCCCAAGGGGCAGGGTGACCCCAAAGCTGCAGGAGCACCAATGCAGGGAATCACCAGGCATAGACAGACTGGAGGAGGCTCCATGCCAAGGAGCAGCTCCACTTCTGCCACTGCTGAGGGACACTGCCATCACCATTGGCACTGCCACTGCTGAGGGACACTGCCACTGCTGAGGGACACTGCCATCACCATGGGGACTGTAGTTACTCTGGGGCTCTGCCATGGCCATGGGGCAGTGCCACTGCAGAGGGCACTGCCATGGCTGCCTGACTGATCAGACTGTTCCCTCCATCTGCTGCTGGCCTCGGTTGTTCCGTGTTTCCCAGTCAGATCAGAGCGACTTTTCCCCTTTAAAGAACGAGGGTAGTGAGCTGGAACAAACCCCACCTGTGCAGGGAGGCCGGGCAGGGTGTGGGGGGACACACAGCCAGCACAGCCAGCTCCCACCCACACCTCACATGTGCCCACTCGCATCCCCACCGCTGCAGGGGTGAAGGCCTGGCCATGGAGAGGTACCTCGGGAGTGGGGCAGCTCCACCGTTTCCTCCTTCCTTGCCCATTTCCCATGCCACTTGACCGTCTTTCCAACTAATTACCCCACGCTCCTGCGGGCACGAGCCACGTGGCAGCTGGCATCTGCACCGGCTCCCAGAAACGACCTTGGTTGTTCTGAGGACAGCGGGAGCCTTTCTGCCTCCCAGGCTTCCCCCGAGGCAGACAAGGATCCTCCAGCGGGAGGGACTAGGAACACTTCCAGCCCCGCTGCCATCTCTGGCTCCGGCAGCACCGACCTGCGGCTCCCGTGCTGGGGCTCACTGTCACCTCCACCAGGACCCCCCAGCACTGCCACCCTGCAGAAACTCCCAGTTTCAGGCTTGGAAATCTTTCTCCCGTAGTTTTCCACCCTGGTTTTGTGGTGGAACAGCCCTAGGCCAGGTCTGGCTGCATCCCCGTGCCAGCTGTGCCAAGGAGAGGGGTCTCAGCCACAGCACTCCAGCACAGAGAGCTTCGGGAGGAGCAGGGGCTGTATGTGGGGCCCTTTAGGGAGCAACCAGGGGGGTGGCATCACCGCCACTGTCACACCCTGTCCCCCCTGGTGTGGGGAGAGGCGGAGCAGAGAGGAGGGAGACACAGAGGCTCTCTGGGATGGCAGTGCCTGGGAACAGCGGACAGAACAGCCCCGAGCCCCATGCCAGGAGACTGCCCCAGGATGGGAGGGAGCTGCAGCTGGCACACAGCTGCCAGGCAGCAGCCTGGGGCTGGAGGCAGGGCTGGCTGAACCCAGAGAAGGATGGGGTTCAGCTGAGGTCATGCACAGTGATGTATTGGAATGACCTCCTGCAGCAGAGGAGGGGTTGTGGGGATGGATGCCTCTGGCATTTGCACCCTGCCCCGCTGGGAGGGCAGGCAGGCCAGGCAGCAGGCAGGGCTGAGGGCTGGACACACTGAGGGGCTCCTGGGAATGCGGGTCCCGGGGTCTGTCCATCCTCAGGAGCTGGGGCAGAGCCAGGCCAGTGCCTGGCCGGGTGTTTTACACCTTCCTGTGCCTGAGTCCGGTGCCTGTGTTTCCTCAGGAAACACCTGAGTGCCAAAGGCTCAGCAGCTTCCCAAGCTCCTGTGGCACTTTGGGAAATGCCTCCTCCAAATGCTTGGGCCACTCAATGTGGAGGTGCTGAACTCCCCAGGAGCTCAGGCAGTGACACAGGTGCCCCCACCTGTGGGGGCTCAGCAGCCCCTTCTGCCTGGGCGCTTCACCTTGAGCCCCACTGTGGTACAGCTGTGTTTGTGTGGGGGTTTCCTTCAGTCTCCTCCCTAAACAACTCCCCATCTACCTCCACTCATCACATTTCCAGATACCTTTGCCTTAAAATAATAACCAAGCCCCTGCTGTGAGGGGCTCACCCCTGCCCTGCTGTAATAGAGGGAAGATGAAAAGACCAGGGAAGAATTCACTTCTGTAGCACCTCACTGTTGCTCCAGCTCTATGCTCTCCATCCTTATTCCTCATTCTCCTTTCCAGGAGCTGTCTGTAACCCTTTGATAACACGCACCTCTCTCCCAAAAGCCAGTGTCCCCTCCTGCCTTCACCGCCAGAGACACGTCACACACCCCTTTGATGACAGGATAATGCACAGACACAGACCTGTGTGCGGGTATGACAAACACCAACAGCCAGCTCTGTCCCAGATCTGCTAATTCAGGGAGAAAAGCAGGGGAAAGACATCTCAAAAGGAATTCTTGCTGTCCAACACACTGGTCTGGGCAGGCTGGGCCCCCCAGGTGGCCAGTGCCAGGGCTGAGTGAGGGGTGTACAGGGTCCCACTGACCCTACTGGGCCCTGGGGACAGCCCTTGCAGGTCTCCGTGCCCAGAGGTGACACCTTGCAGCCTAGGCAGAGTGTGGGGCAGCTGCCAAGTACCTCCTTACTCCTTACCTGCAAACCAAGCAGCTCCAAGTCCAGGTTTGGCCTACGGCAGTTTGAAGATGGATTTGCAGGAAGCCCTCACCCACTGGCAGGGCCTGGAACCCCCCATATCCCACATCCCCCTCCAGCCCCTGCTACACAGCACCTGTGGAGTCCTCAGAAACCTCCCACTGTTCCCTCTGTCAGCCCCTCTGACTGAGGAGGGGTTTGTCTGATCCAAGTGAGCCAACACATTCCTGGTTAGGATGGAGGATGAGCCCCTGCCCTGCCAGCATGGGAGCAGCCCTGGCTCCAGCCTCCAGCCCTGGCCTCAGAAAACTTCCCCAGCCCTGGGGACCAAGCCCTGACCTCTCCAATCCCACATGGCCTGGGATGAGCACAGGCAGGAACCATCCTGATTGGTTTGGATGTATCCAGCATCCAAAGATGAATGGGCAGACAAAGAATTCTGTTCTCAGACTCTTGGGTCTCCTCCTGGCTCTTGGCCTCGGTGCCACCAGGGACATATCCTGCTGCAGACAGGGCACAGTGTGACCATGGACAGAGCAGCCCCTCCAGCCCCCCTGAGCCTGTGGGAAGCAGCACCACTGGGAAAGCAGGTGGAGCTCAGTGTCCTTCCCCACAGGGCCGCTCCCCACTCTCACCCCTGCATCAGTTCCATTTCTATCCTCACATCCTGCTCCTGCCGTGGCTTCACAACCAGCCCGGCACATTCCTGACTCCTTCCACCCCCAGGTCCCTCTGCAGGAGCCAGAGCTGAGTGTGCTGCTGGCACACTGAGGGAGCAGGGTTTGATCCCACCAAACCCTGGGACCATCAACTCCAGTGCTGATGCTGGTGTCAACATTCCCACTGCACCTGGAGTGCCTGGAGGGGAGGACATGTGGTGACTCGGCCCCTGGTTTGCCTAAAGCAGGCAGTGGTGCCTGAGGCCACCAAGTTGTCCCTGGGGAGCGTGACAAGCAGTGGCAGGCTGGCAGGCAAGCCCACGGCAGTGATGACGGCTCTGTGTGACTGCCTCAGGCTCTTGCTCATCCCAGCTTCATGACTCACAGCCCTGGCAGCCCGCATGGAGGGGCCGGGGCTGTGGGGGACCCTCACCCAAGCACGGGGGGTCAGGCTGGGACCTTCTACCATCAGCAGGCACCAAACAGCAGGTCCCACTGGGGGCAAGCAGGGCAGTGAGCTGGGCACGCTGTTGGGACAGGCTCTTCCACAGAGCTGGAGATTGCTCCTCTCTGGATCCAGGCTCTGACATGCCCAAAGGCCCTGCTCCCTGGTGAGCCCATTCCACGCAGTGACCCTGCTCCAGGGTGACACTGTTCCTTGGAGAGAGACCCTGCTCCATGATGACCCTGCTCTGGATGTTGACCTTGCTCCACGGTGGCCCTGTTCCACATGGTGACCCTGCTCCTGTGTTTTGTTCCCTGCAAGCCACCCACAGCCAGGCCTGGCTTGAGGCTGGTCTTCCAGTTCACCCCCAAAGGAGCTCTTCCCTCCTGACCCAGAACTTTCTGTAAGAGCAGGAGCTGCGGTGAGAGCAGCTCCTGAGGCTCCTCATTCCCTGCTCTGGCCATGCTGACCCCCATCCCACAGACACCTCCTGCTGCTCCTCCAGGAGCTGGGGGCTCTCACCATCCCCTCCATGGACACGTGAGCAGCTGTCTTGGGGTGCAGCTGAGGGTGGGTTACAAGAACCAGCTCTAAAACTGGAGCATGTGGCTCCTGAAGCCTCCAGTGACTCTGCAGCCTCCCCTCAAAATCACTCTCTTTCTTCATTTCCCTCTGGTGCAGATCCTCAGCATCAGGGGAGCTGTGGGGGGCTGGGACTAGGCGGAGCACAGACGAGATGATGCTCTCCGTGCAGGTGGCTCTGCCCTGTTAATGGGAATCTGGGAGAGAGGCTGGGTTTATCTAAGCCGGAGTCACCCAGAACCCTGCTCGTCATTAGCGGTGAGTAAAGTGGGGTGAGTCACTGCTGCCGTTACCCACACTTGCTAGAGGCAGGGAATGCAGCAGGAGAGG
The DNA here is from genome assembly GCA_013397195.1 of Hylia prasina. Taxonomy (NCBI): domain Eukaryota; kingdom Metazoa; phylum Chordata; class Aves; order Passeriformes; family Sylviidae; genus Hylia; species Hylia prasina. The sequence goes on from VYXD01015988.1 coordinate 41,837, forward strand.
GTTGTTCCTTGAAGTCTCTGCCTGTAGTTCTTGCCTTCCATCAGGATCTCTGCACTGTGCCCTGGGATGGCTGTGTCCTCCTGCCTGCCCCGTGGGTGGCTGCCCCCCAGGCCGTGTCCCCGGGCCAGGCTCTTCACCCAGGGCCAACGACCTGAGCCCTGCCTGCCCCACTCCCCGGTGCTTCCCGGCTGCTCCTCAAACTCCGGCATTTCTAAAGGTTAATGCATGCAGGACACTTGTGCTTTTCCCCAGCTAATTGATGCTAAAGACACGGCCAGCACGGCCAGCTCGGTTGCCACCCTGGTGAGGGCACTGTGACCCTGTCCCACATGCTGCTGCCCCTGGCTCTGCCACAGCCTGACCCTGCCTGTCACCCCTGCCCACAAACACGGAGCTATTTGTCAGCCCAACACCCGAGGCCACCTCACTGCCTGTTACCTTCCCCTGGCTCAGCCCCACTCCACACCACGGCCACTGTCCCATTCACTGCTCCTGCAGTGCAGGGAAGCTGCTGGGATCCCCGGGGACCCCACCTCCATCCCCACCCCTGCCTTGCTCCTGTGCTCTGTGCGAGGGCCACAGAGGTGCTGGCACTTGGGCTAGGCCTTGGCCATCACACCAAACTCCTGCTGCACACAGTGCTCTGGATGGCCCCAGTTCAGCCTCTCTCCCTGCCCATCCAGCCTAGGGCTGCTCCTGCTCTCTGCCCTGTCATCTGCTCACCTCACACCCTCATCCCCTCCTCTTCCACTTCTTGTTTTCCAACTTTTTGACTTTTCTCTATCCCCCTACTCCAGGTCCCATTTTACCCTCAGCACTGAATACACAAACAGCAGCACACCTAAGACCAGACCCCTGCTGGGATGGGTTTGCCCTGGGGGGGGGTTACCCTGGCCCCAGCTCCAGTGTGGCCATGCCCAGCTGGTTTGCAAGTGTTGCAAAGGGCCCTGGTGACCAGGAACTGCTACTGCCACCACTGCTAGGACAGCAGGACCTGTGACCCTGCTGCTGGGGATGCTGTGCTGGATACCACGAAGAGAAATGAAAATGCCCAAACTCTGAAGAAAGCAGCAGGCTCATGGAACCTGAGGGGAGAGCAATTCCTGCAGGCACCAAGAGGACACAGCCCTCATCCCTGCCCAAGAGCTCTGCTCCAGGCTGCCATCCCCATGTCCTGCCCAGGCTCCAGGGCTCCAGGGCAAGACATTCAGATCTTCCTATTCAAATGGATTACAAATTAATGTCTGATCCACTAATTAGGACGGGAAGATGAATGTGCTTCTGACAGTGCTGTTTAGCAGCCATTTAGAAGCTGCTCTGAAGGCAGCGGTGCCGCCAGCACTGCACCGCACGGTGCGGGGCCACATCTGCTCCAGCAGCGAGTCCAGGACCACCCCCATCCCCAGCCCAAAGCCCAGCTGCCAGCAGCTCTGCCCGACCCCATCCCCACTCCCAGAGCTGGCCTTGCCCCGCTGCAGTGCCTGCCCGGCTCCCAAGGATGTTCCCAGGCCATTTGGCTCCCAGCCCTGCTGCCATTACTGCCTATTTATTTAACAAGATTAAAACCTGCTTAGCGGGGCCAGCGAAGGCAGGGCAGACAAATCGGATCTGCTGCTGCTGCTGCTGGGGAAGGGCAGCCTGACGCAGGGCTGGGGCCACCTGTGCTGCCTTGGGGGACACGGACCCTCCTCCCTGGGTGGAAGTCTCACCAGGGGCTGGGAAGCAGCACAAGCACTCCAGCTTCCTGGCACCCTGGCCTCCTGGGTGACAAAGGGCTGCGTCTGGATGGGGAAGGACTCCAAGGTAAAGCTCCGTGCTGGGCTGGGGCTCCCTGAGAGCCGTGGGTCGTGGGGTGCAGCCAGGCATGGCTGTAAATCCGAAAGGAACCCCCAGCACCCGTGCCCACCTGCTGGGCATGGACAGAGGCTGCTCTGGACCCCTCCTTCAGGCATTGTCCAGACACGGGACACTGCCCCAATTGTCCAGGCACGGGACACTGCCCCAGCCCAGGATAGGCCTCAGCCCCTCCGAGTCCTTGCTGTCCCTGGCAGGGTCCCCGTGTCCCGTGTAGCTCCTTACAGGACTAGGCTCCTCTCTCCTGGCTGAGAAACCTGCTCTGGGTCAGGCAGGAGCCCAGGTGGGCCCAGGAACACCTCAGGAACAGCTCTACAGCCTTGGCCTTCCCAAGTGCATCTAGTCATCCTAGTGCATCTCCATTCCCCAGCATCACAGCCCTTCCAACCCCCACCCCAGTGACGGGCACCAATCCAGGAGGCTCAGCTCCCTCCCAGCGTGCCCTAAAACTTTTCACGGGAGAGAGCACAGATCCAGAAGCACAAGGTACATCCCCAGGGCACCGGGATCCCTCTGCCGTCCAGCCTGGTAGGACCCCCTTGGTGTCTCCCACCCTGTTGCCCCTGGGCACTGAGCCAGCCCTGGCACAGCCCTGGCACAGCATGACCCAGCACAGGATTGCTAAGCCACAGGGAAGGCAGAGGGAGGCGTAGGGAGCCTCAGGTGCAGGCACAGGCACCCACAGAGGAGCAGCTTCACCAAAGAGCTTGGCCCAGCCATTACCAGAGGCGCTACAGTGCCATTAATGAGTGTTTTCAATTTTAATGAAGTTAATCTACCTCTAATAGCTCTTTTTGCCCACAAACATGAGCTGAGAGAGAACAGGACCTGCAGCCACATTTTTACAGCATTTGAGCATGGTTTTTGCAGCCACCTATTTCACAGCAGAGCAGCTAGGGCAAGAACATCCCCTGACCAAACTGCAGCCCTTCCACTGTGCCAGTTACATGTGGAGATCAATGGCCTTCCAGGAAAAGAAAGATCCTATGTTCCCATTATGATAGAAGTTAGAAAACCAGTGAATTTCAATGAAAAAACAGATACTGTCTTTTCTCAGCTGGGGAGATGGTGCTGGCAGAACAAGGTGCTCAGGGACGTGATAAGAAGCCCCTGGCCAGCACATCCCCCAGGCCCCTGGGCTCTCCCTTCCCCCTGCTCCCATCCCAAGTGGAGAGCCCATCCTGCCAGCCAGGATCTCACAGCAGGAGCTGTGCTGGGGCTGTCTCCAGCCCCCAGCAGGTCCCTGTCTGCTTTGCCAGCTGAGGATCATTTTCCAGTGTCTCCTGTTACTCCTGGAACAGGGTGTAGCTGCCCTGGGTTTGATTATCTGGCTCCTTTCCAGTTTCACCTTTCCCATCATTGGGGAAAACAGGAGAGTTGAAGCTTGATTGAAACTGGGATGATCTCCTCAAACCCATAGGTCTGGATGTGTTCCTCCCTCCTCGGGCATCCTGTGAAATTGCCCTTCCCCAGCAATGCCAGCTGAGGTCCCAGTGCCCCCAGGGCTCCCTGGGGAGCTGGGCCTTCACTCCTGTAGGGGAGGACAGACAGAGCTACCCTCCCCAAAAACGTCCAGCTGAGCAGAGACCTTCCCATCCCACCTGCAGAGCGAGGGAGGAGCAGGAATGGCCCTGGAAGTTAAAACATGTCAAGGGACAGGACAGTTTACCCGAGGAGAGGCTCTGAGGGCTCCATGCTGGGCAGCGGCTGCTCTGATCCTCGGGGAGAGGCACAGCAGGGATGGCATGGACCAGGGATGACCTAGGTGAGGGATGGCCTGGATGAAGGGTGACCTGGGGCTCTCCCTGGCCACAAATCCCCCACTCAGACCCCCTTTGAGGGGTGCCTGGGCTGGGTCCCGGGCAGAGCTGAGTCCTCTCCAGCCACACTGGTGGTTTGCTCTCCACCCTTCTGTCTTTCCAACCAAAAATGCCTCTCTCTCCAGCCTGCCCCAGCCTCTGGCAGCACTGCCAAGGGCAGATGTCCCATGCCATGGGAGACTCCAGCAGCAGCCAGTCCTGCTGCCACCCCTGCTCCTCTTGCACTGTTCCCACAGCTCTGTCACAGCCCGGTGGGTCTCAGGAAAACTTGGGAGATTCCCAACACCTCTCCTACACTGGGGCCTCACCACAGGCTGCTACAGTGACCCTCCTGTGCCAGCACTGAGGCAGGACAGCCCCACCAGCACTCCCTTGCACCCCACAGCTCAGGGCACTTCCCAGAGCCAACACCCAGGGTGAGCCAGGGCTCCTCCTCCCACCAAATTCCCCAGAGGCCACAATGCTGTGACTTCTCCTCATGGAAAATGTCTCCATGTGCCCCGCAGTCCCAGGCACCCCTCAGGGGCTGACACCCTGCCCACGGAGGGAGGTGTCAAAGTAGCTGCTCTTCTGCCTCCTGTCCCTCTCACTGCCAGGAGAACAGCTCCAGGACCCCAGCCCTGAGCCCAAGGCACACAAAATATCCCGTCACACCCCACTGAGACAGGAAGGCTACAGCAGCTTCCCAGCTCCAGTGGAAACCAGTAGCTCAGTGTAAACAGATGTTTGTGGAAATAAAATTCCTCTTAGCTTTCTCTGAAATTTGCATCTGTCTACAGAGCCTTGGCTGCTCCTGCCATAGGCTATGGGATGCTCCTGGAGCACCCACAGATCCACCTGGGCCAAGATGGGAGCCTGGCAGAGGGATCCTGATGGACCTGGCTTGGTCTGAGCGCATCCCTGTGGAAGTGGCTGGAGTAATGGGGATGCCAAACACATTCCTGGCTTCTTGACAGGGGCATAAATGGCTGGATTTGGTGGTTCTGAGGTCAAAATCACAAAGCAGGAGTTCCTACAGAACCACACAATATCCTGAATTTGACGGGACCCACAAAGGATCATTGAGTCCAACCTCTGGCCCTGCAGACACACCAACAATCCCACCCTGTCCCTGAGATCACTGTCCAAAGGCTCCTGGAGCTCTGGCAGCCTCGGGGCTGTGCCCATTCCCGGGGGAGCCTGGGCAGTGCCAGCACCCTCTGGAGAAGAAGCTTTCCCTGAGATCCAACCTAACCCCACCCCTGACAGCTCTGGCTGGTAATTCTCAAACAGCTACAACTCATCTTCCTGGGGATGACCAGTCCTGGAGGATCAGGCTGGGATGTGTGGACTGCTCTGGGACAGAGATGCACAGCCTCAGGCATGGGCATTTCTGAACACCAGGATGGGTGTCCAGGGGGACAGGGCTCTCCAGAAGCAGAGCACATGCAGTTTGCAGTTTGGTTAAAGCCTGACTCAGAGTGACCTCTCCAATCCCTGGTTTGCCTGTGGGGTTTTAGCTCGAAGGCCAGTCCCATGTTCTGCAGCTGTGACAGGCACTGGATTTGGACAGGCACTCCATCCCACAGGCAGGGAAGTGGGATGAGCCCAAGTGGGATGAGGAGCTCACTGTCTCCTGCAGCTCACCAGGGTCTCCCAAAGCCACCAAGCCCCCAGCAGAGGAGAGGGCAGGTGGTCACCCAGCCAGGAGACAGCGAGGGAGAAGCCCACCAGGCAGGGCTCCGTGCTGGGAGTGCTCACCTTTGCTGGGACGAGCAGTGCCACCAAAGTAGGGCTGCGGGGCTCCCGGGGCACAGAACAGGGTGTCTCATCTAATTATATCAGCTGTGTCCCACAAAGAGCAGCTGGCAGCTGGGCTGCCCTACTTCCTGAGCCCTCCTCTGAGCCCAGCAGCGCCGCGCTGGCACCAGCCCAGCCTGGCACTGGCCTGGCACTGGGATGGCCCCGGCCTGGCACTGGGATGGCCCTGTTGCCTCTGGCTGCAGGAGGGAGAGCAGCCACAGCTCTGCAGCCAGGATGGCCTGGCACAGCCCAGATGGAAGCTTCCTTGTGGGCAGGAGACGGCTGCATGGTCTGGGGCAGTTGTGATGGATTGGTCTCCATCCCACCCTCCAGACCCTGGCCTGGCTCACCCCACAGGCTGAGCCACTGCCACACTGCCACAAGGTCCAAACACCCGAGCGGTGCGATGGGGGACAGGAGCCAGCCCGGCAGAGTCCTCCTACAGGACACTGGAGTTTGGGGCCAGGGCAGATGTGTCCCCACTGTCCCACCTCCCACAGGCACCGGTGCTGGAGCCATGAAGGGCTCTGCAGCACAGGGACTCCCCGAGTTCCAAACGGGTGCCATGAGCACCCCAAACCTGACAGTGTCCTCACACCTCCTCCTGCCCCTCTCCCTGCCCAGCACTCGCTTTCCAGCTCAGCCCCTGCCTCAGGAGGGCACATCCCCCTCAAGGCTGTGGTAGGATCACAGAATCCCAGAATGGTTTGGGTTGGAAGGGATCTTAAATCCCGTGCCACCCCCCTGCCATGAGCGGAGACAGCTTCCACTGTCCCAAGCTGCTCCAAGCCCCATCCAACCTGGCCTTGGACACTTCCAGCGATGAGGCACGGAGAGCAGCCCTGTGCCAAGATCCTCTGGAGGTGGCTGGAGCCATCAGGAGGTAAATGCTACTTCAGGCAAAACCAGGGCTCTGCCAGGAGCAAAATCCTCCTGCCTGCGATGGAACAACTGGAATGAACACACAATGCCAGGATTATTCCCTGGCTTGGACAGGCAAGGGACTGGGCTGGAGCCAAGGATGCTCAGAGCTGGTGGTGGAGGGGGTGACAAAGGGTCAGCAGATCCCATCAAAATTTGTCTGAGTTCAATCTCCCAGGAACTTCACTCTGGAGGTCCTGGCACAAGCCTTTCTCCTGATAGAGGATCTCTGGATGCTCCAGACCATCAGCAGCCTGTCCAAAGGATGCCAGAGACCTGGTCCCTCTGTGCATGCTTGGAGATGCCCCTTGGACCTCCCCAGGAGTTGTGTTGGGGAAGGTGACACAGAGAAATCTTATAAATATGATTGTCTAGCAACAGGTCCTGAAAACAGAAAACCTGTAAGGGAATTGGAAATGAAGGCAGTTTTTGAAATGTGAATAGGCCTCACCACGAGGCAGGATTGAGCAATACCTCAGACAGGCCCAGAGACCCATGGGTGGAGGGCACTGTTAAGGTAAAAAGAAGGTATCTTAGAAATTAGCATCTGAATGTTTAGGAGGTAGTGCCTTATGTAGATCTTGTTGCTCCCATAGGCTGTATGTAAATCTTGTAAGGTCTGTGTCTCACAATGGATTGGTTATTGTAAACTAGAATATTCAACATAGAACGGGATAAAACTGACTGTAAGGGGGAAACTCGCTCTCTTGCCCTCTGGATCTCTTGCTCTTGCCCTCTCTGCTCTCTTGCTTGCACCCTTGCTCTCCCTCTGGACTCTCTCTGGGAGGACCGCGCTCAGCTGGAGGTTGGCAGCTGCTGGTCCCTGCAAATAAACCACGTGTCCTGAGAGCACTCTGTCTCCAACTTTATATTACCATCGGCGCGCAGACCAGAAATCTACAAGTTGCTCCTGGGGGAGCCCCTCCCTCCCTGCATCCAGCTCAGCCACTGCTGCTGGGGTGTGGGTGGCAGGAGAGAGCTCTCCAGCCCCATCCCAGGGAAGCCCAGGGGCTGGGGAGTGGCTGGGGGCTGCCTGGCCCCTGCCACCCAGGGCGATGATGGTTTAATCTGAGACTTATTTCGGTTGCTAGGTGATCAAATCATCCATCTGCTTGTGACTGGAGAGTGCCGTGAGTCAGCCCCTGCCACAGGCAGCAGAGGGGCTCCTCCAGCCCTCCTCCAGCCCAGCCCAGGCCCTGTGTGCCCAGAGGATGCTCTGGCAGCAGAGCCTGCTATGGACAGGGAAAACAGGTCCTGCCTGAGGCAGTCAGGCTGCCGTGGGGCTGGGGGCATCTTCCCACGTGCTTCTGGAGAACAGGACCCCCATGGCATCATGGAGAGCACCTCTGAGCTGTGTCCTCACTGCACCACCTTGCTGGAGGGGGTTGCTCGATTGCATTGGATTTTTGGAAAAAAATCTTCCCTGTGAAGATGCTGAGGCCTCGGCACAGGGTGCCCAGAGAAGCTGTGGCTGCCCAGGATCCCTGGAAGTGTCCAAGACCAAGATGGACGGGGCTTGGAGGAACCTGACCTACGGGAAGGTGTCCCTGCCCACGGCAGGCAGATGGGACTGGATGGTTTGCGATGTCCTTGCAACCCTTTCAATCCCATTCTGGGACTCAGTGATTTAATCCAGAGCAACTTTGAAGGATCAGATGAGCCCCACTAGAAGTATGGGCAGGTTGGTGTTGCCCCCCAGCACACCTCAGCCCCCCCCAGCACAGCCACTCCTGCACCTTCCCCCTTCTGCAGGGACATCCCTACCCCTGCACACTGGGAGCCCAGAGAAAGCCAACAGGCTCCTCAGGAGAGCAAGGCAGAAAGGCAACAGTTTGGGAGAAAATAACATTTTCATAAAGTGTTTGAAGTCATTTGGAGGAGGAAAGTGGGAAGGGAGAGGAATTGGACTGTGTGTGTGTGATGCGTACATATGTGAGAGAGCGACAACAGAAGCCTCCCTCTCTGCAGAGCAGAAACCATCTCTGTTTCTCAGGTTTGGGAGAGTGTTGATATGCTGGGAAATTAAAGCAATGCCCACAGAATGTGTTTGCAAAGTCCAGCTTCTTTAGTGAGGCACCACGTGTAGGTGTCACACTCCTGCTGCCAGTGGGCATGTGCTGGGGACGGGGCTGGGGGCTGCCCAGGACCCCCACCCTCTGCCACGTGCAGTCCTTGGGATCTGAAGGCCATCAGGACCAGTGGAAATCTCCTGTGAGATCCACAGGCCTCTGTGTGAGCATCAGTGGCTGCCCCCTGCTCATGGCACACCCAAAGGAGGAGCCTCCAGCAGGGTGAGGAACACCATGGACGGCAGAAATGGGACCAAACCACAGCAGAGCAGCTGGAGCTGCCCCAAACTGCTTTCTCTGCCTCCTGCCACTGCATATGGGCATAAGACCCCCTGACCCTCCCCTCCCTCTTCCCCCACCCCCCTTGTGCTGTGCCAGGAGCTCAGCCAGCACCAAGGTGGCCCTGCAGCATCCCAACCCCAGTGCCCAGCATCCTAAATCCCAGGAGCTGGGCTGCTGGCCTCCCCGCTGCTTGCCACAGCCCTCCTAGGTCCCCCGGCAGCTATCACGACTTCTTAGTGCAAAGAGACTCATTAATGAAGTGGAAAAGGAGGAGGAGGAGCAGGCTGAATGGTCCCTCCTAAGGGACAGTGCAGTAAGGAGGAGGAGGAGAACACTCAGCATTGATCTCAGGATAAGCAGCCATCCAAGAGGGGAACGACTGCTTGGGAAACACCGGGGTGTAAAGGCCGAGGGCAGGCAGCCTGGGGGGTGGGAGCTGTGCAGGTGTGGGCAGGAATTCAGCCCCTACTGTCACAGTCCCACCCACAGCACCCTCTCCCCAAAGGCAGGAGGAAAAGGGAAGCTGCGGGCAGGAGGGCCGGGCCAGGGAAGGCCCATGGCATCCCACTCCCTGCCCTGGAGCTCAGCTGCCCTTGGCTGTGAGCTGCAGCTCCCCACAGCAGCCCTGGAGAGGGGAGGAGGGAGGGAGGGAGGGAGGAGGACAGGCTGGGCTGTGTGGGAAGGGCGTTTTTCTCTAGCTCAGCGGTTCCCTGTTTGCAAGCTGTCTCTGCAAGGCCTGGCTGTTGTGCTGTGCCTGTGGGAAGCACTGCCGGGGGTTGGAGGGAGCCACTGACCCCCGGCCACCAGCCCTGGCTGGGCAGCAGCCCCAGGAGCGGGGCTGTCCACACCCCCGGTGGGCAGTGCCAGAGGCTGCTGGGGAGCCACAGGAGGGGAAGGTTTCCATCCCCAGCTCATAGCTCCAAGCAGAGGACAGGAGACGTGAGGGTGACAGGGGCACACGGGCAGAAGCTCCTGTGGCTCTGAGGTCTCACTCTATTCCTTGGGTGCCCAAACCTAGGGAGCCCCAGGGTGCAGCAGCCTCCTGTCCCCAGGTCACACAGGGGGCTCTGAACGCCTTCACTGCCCCTGTGTGGGCAGTGGGAGGGCTGCTGTCCCCTGGCCCGTCACAGTCACAGCCTGGCCAGTCCCAGGAAAGAACTAAGGAGCTCATGGGGAGCTTGGGTGCCCCATTCCCGCCCATCCCTTCTACTCATTGTGCAGGGCACACAACTGCTGGGAGCATCAGCCCTTCCATGAGCATCACCCCCTTAAGGAGCTGTCCATGCTGAGCAGGGACAGGACACACCTCTGTGCTGTGAAGGTCTGTCTATGTCCCTCCATACATCCAGTATCCTGCTTGCAAACCCCAGTCCAAACCTTGGCCTGCCATGAAATCAGTTTTGCCATCCCAGAGGCTTTTCCCCACAGCAGGCAGGACAGGCAGGGAATGGAACCAGTGGCTGTGAGCTGACAACTGAGAAATGTTCCATTCTCCAGCCAGCTGAAACACCTCCTACCACATCACTGTCACTGGACTTTGAACTCTTCCCAAACTAGCAGCAGTGCCCAGCTGAGACAGAAGGAGGGTGGGCTATTTAGAAAATGCCAAACCAGCCCTTTCTGATTGTTCAGAAAATCGTCTCAAACTGTTCAGAACAAGAAAATCACTCGACCAAGTGATGGACCTTGTCCATTAACTGGGTCTGCTCAGTCCGAACCCGAGCCCCGGCTGCCCCTGCAGCTCTGCCCAGGAGGGAGGTGGTTCCTGGGGCAAGGCAGCAGGTCCCTGTCCCACTGGCTGCGATGCCATGTCCAGGACTTGCCCCAGCCCATGGTGCCCCAGCTGAAGCCCCAGAGCAGCTATCCCATCTCCACCACGGGAAGGATTAATCGGTCAAGGAAAACAGCGAGGGAGCGTCACCTTCATTCCCGCAGTGAAAACTGTGCCATTAAAATCCTCTCTCCTATGACACACACTGAGCCTAATTCCGTAATAGTTTGGCAGGGGAATAACATTACGGCGCCTATAAATACCTCGTGGGGCGCTGCTCTGCTGGGGGAGCAGCGGGACGTGCCCCTGCCCACCCCGGGAAGGCTCAGCCGCCGCCGCAGCACCCTGAGGGGGAGGGACAGGAGAGCTGGGCAGGGCTGGGCCAGCACAGGGGACAGGGGGAGGGCCGTGGTCCATGGGAACAGAGCAAGAGCTGGGCAGGGCATCGGAGGGGACGGGGCTGAGCTTATGGATGTAAGAAAATGGTGGGAATCACTGGCAATCTGAGGGTGTTCCCAAAGGACACTGTGAGGGTCCCTGCAGCTGCAGCCAGGGACTCTGGTCTGACCCAAAGCAGCCTGACACACAACCAGCTCATCTCTGTCCTTCCCACGGGGACCCCAGGCACAGAGATGGGTGTCACACCAGAGCAGGCACCAACAGAGGCTCCCCAGGGCACGAGGGGATGCCCTGGAACATCCCAGGGACACTCACTGCAGGCACTTCCCAGCGCACCCAGCCTACGGAAGCTGCTCCCTGTGGACTGCTGGCCATCAGCTGGGCCTCCCCAGGACCCAAGGTGAGGAATCAGTGACACCTCCAGCACCTGCTCCTCTGCCAAGGCCCTGAGACACTGTGGGTGCAGAAAATGCTTCAGCCCAGCTGAGAGGGAAGCAGTGGGGAGGGGATCCAAGCCTCCCAGCCCCCAGGCAGGCTCTCCAGCCCCCCCTGGAATGGCTAGAAGCTGGTGCTGTCATTCGTCTGTCACCTGCCAGGGAAAATGGTGTGGGTGGTCCCTGTCCTGCGGAGACAAACAGCTCAGGAATTGGGTATTAAACACTTGACGTAAGGGGACTCTCATGATGCTCATCACAGGCCTTGACACTCCTCCTGAGCACAAGTGTCATCTCAAAGGTCCTGCAGAGAGCTCAGCTCCTCCGAGTTCTCAGCAACAGCCCTATGGACAGCACAGGAGATGGAGGGGACACCAAACCCAAAGGCAGCTGTTGAAGGTCTGAGGAAATAGGGTCCTTCCCTGTGGGAGTTGATCAAGAGATGTGCAGAAGGGTCCACACATCCCAGGGACTGCAGAAGCCAGGCCCAGGAACGTCTAAACCATCCCACAGCCAGCAGAGTGTAGGTTTGGGGCTGCCTCTCTCTTTGCCTCCAATCCCATTTTTCCCCAGAGGGCATAAACCCACCAAGACCGTAGAATCATGGGATCAGAGAGTGGTTTGGGAAGGAAGGGATCTTAAATACTATCTAGTTCCAACCCTCTGCCACGAGATCTCCGTAACAGCTCTGAAGTTGTGCTGTGTCTCCTTGCAGCAGCTTTGCTTTCTTGGCCAAGCGGTGCAGCCAGGCTTCATTTGGGCAAAGCTCTCAGGAAAGACAATTTTCCTGACAGCCCATGGTCCAGAGCCACCAGACAATCACAGGAAAGGCTGACACCCATGGGAGCCTTCCTGAGCAGAGCCAGGGCTGGCACTGGAGGGCTCAGCATGGTAGAAACCTTCCCTCTACATCGTCTCTGCAGCAAGAAGAGGCTCAGGACCTTCTCTTGCACACCCAAACCACGGGGTCACACACAGAGCCCACAGCAGTGTCCACTGTGAGCTGCATGGTTGGTGCAGCCACAGTCTCTGCCCACGGAGGGGCCCAATGGAGCTCCCAGTGCAGAGCTGTGAGCAGGCATGAGGAGAGGCATAGACATCTGCAAACCTTGCCATGGCGAGCAGCATGTGCCAAGCCCAGGCTACAGGAGCTCGGTGCCAACCCCCAGAGAGTGGCTTCAGCAGAACTCTGCTGTAGGGACCCAGCTTTCAGCACCTCAAACCTTGAGTCAAGGGCTTCCCTCACAGATCTGAACAGAACCTTTGCTTCTGTTTATTCTGCCCAGAGCCAAACACACTCCCAAAATGACAATAACAAAGCAGCCTCACTGCCCAAAATAACTGCCCCTGACCACCCTGGTGATAGCCTCAGATCTCCTGCAGCCCCTTTGCCTCAGCAAGTGTGACCAAAGCCCCCTCCAACAGGCTCCTGGTGGGAGGTGGGCGATGCTCAGCCTGCCCTGGGTGCCCAGCACAGCCCACCCAACTCCTAAAGGGGCTGGGGCGCTGCAGCGGGGGGCCGGCCGTCCCAGCCTGGCTGGTCCAAGCACAGCCAGCTGCAGATCCTGGGCAGGATTTCCCCCTGGAAACAGGGTAAGAAAAACTCCACCGAGCTCCGAATCCGCTCCTTGAACCCCATCCAAGAGCAAATGGGAGCCAGCCCAGCTCCTGGCAGCCCGGCGCTGCCTCGCCCGGGGCTGGTGGCGCTCGACACGAGCTGATGGCCCTGGCCTGGTCTGGGCAGCAAAACGGGGGATGCAGGTGGCTGTCAGGGACAGGGCCCTCCCAGGGCCAGTCCTGGCGGGCTGCTCCCCTGCTCTGCTCCCCTGCGCTGTGGATGGCGAGGGCAGGATGTGGGCAGTGAGGAAGGCAGCTGCCATCTGGATCCAGGGTTCTCCATCTCTGCGGCAGCAGCAGCAGTGCTCGGTGCTGATTGTGGGCAGATTAGAAGGGACACAGCGTGCTCATCCCAGTCCTGCTGGCTGCCACTACCCAGGCTGGAAATAAAGCCTCCTTTTTCATGCAAAGATGCACAATGGTTAACAGGGAAAAGCTTGCCTGGGAGGCATGCAGGTAGCAAACCAATTTCCAAACTGGTCTCCAATTACTCCTGATGATTGTTCGATTTACATTTTTTTTCTGGCTCACCAGATGTTGATGCTCCGAGGGTGAAATTGGGCCCAGCACGAGGGTGTGGGAAGGTGCAGGAGTCTCCTGCTGCAGAATGGCATGTTTCCCTGGAACTGCTCTGTTCCTCGCCACTCACAGCCGTGCTTCCAACCATACCGTTGTTAGTCATGGACACGGAGAGCAGCGAGGGAGCCAGGCTGCTGCAGACACCGGAGCCACATCTGCCAAGCCCACAGCTGGAAAAGGCCCATTTTCCTGCCGGCACAAGCGGCAGCCCCGTGTTCCAGAGCAGGAGCGGCAGCTTCTACCAGGTGACAGCTTCCTGTGAGAACCCCTGGGCTGGCTCTGTGCTCAGCTTCCTCGGAGGAGAAACAGTTGGAGATGAATTCGTGAGGCTCTGAGAGTCCATTTTGCAGGAAATGCTCCAGGATGCCCAGGTCCTGGGGAACACCACCCCCACATCTCTGCATGGACGTGGCTGCTCCTGGCGCTGTGGGTGCTGGCCCCACACCAGACACGGGGTCAGGAAGGTCACCAAGCTCTGCTCCTCAAAGGCATTGTTGGTGCCAAACTCCACTGGAAATGATGGCAGCAAGGCTCTAAATCCTATTCCTGCCTGGGCCTCATCCCGGACCGGAGCTTCTAGAGTGCGTCACAGCAAAGGCCCAGAGGAGAGTTTGTTATGTGGCACTTCTCTCCTGGAGGGGACTGGCACGTGAGGGGGACTGGCACATAGGGGGGAACATTTGTCTGCCTCTCCAAAAGTCTAATGATAGTGCAAGGACCCAACCACCACTCTGGGACTGATCCAGGCCCTTGGTGCAGCTGGAGGGGCACCGGGGCTGGCACACAGGGACAGGGACAGCAGGGACCTGCCACTTGCTGCCAGCCAGCTCCGTTCCCTGTCGGCTTCACTCCCCACTGCCCCACTGGCTCTGGGCAACCTGGAACACCTTTACACAGGAAAACTCATTGGAAGCAGGGTGAGGGTCAGGCAGAGTGGTGAGGGTCAGGCAGCTCTGCCTGCAGCTGCTGCCTGCACACTGCAAACCATCCCGGCCGAGGGGAAGGACAGAGCACACCCCAGGCACAGCAATCACTGGCCGAGGCCATGCTCCGTGCCGGTGGCTGCTCATGGCATGGGGACAGGTGCCAGAGACCACCACGGGCTGCAGCCAGGCTGGGGCCCGGCAGGAGCAGGCAGCCCGGCCACGGGCATGCTCACACAGCTCCCCACACGTGCCCGCTCCATCCATCACCTCTGTGCGTTCCCTGGCACGCACCTCCAGCCCCCACGCCCTGCACACCCACAGGGACATCACCAGCGACCGCTGCACAGGGGCACTCACACCCCCGAGGAGCGCACACGCACATCCAAGGGGAACACACGCACATCCAAAGCGAGCAGACGCACATCCAAGAGGTGCACACGCACCCAGAGCGGAGTACACAGATATCCAAGGGGAACACACGCACCCCGAGCGGAGCACACGCAGGCGCGGGCCGCGCACACCCGCACGACCGGG
>VYXD01015988.1:57449-110238 GCA_013397195.1 Hylia prasina
CAGCCCTCCCCTTCCGCCCCGCGCCCCAGCCGCCTGCATAGAGGGGGCTGGCGATGCTGCAGCGGTACCCAGAGCCCCCGGAGAGCACAGTGCGGAGAGGAGGGAGGGAGAGGAGGAGGAAGGAGAGCAGAAGGAGGGAAGAGGAAAGAGGGAGAGGGAGATGGCTGCCCCCAAAACCAGAGCTGGATCTGAAGACTCTGGGATTTCCATCAGGAAATCAGGACAGGGAGTGGAGCGGGGCCGGCGCAGCACCCCCCGCCCAGCCCGGCACGGCAGCCCCAGCCCGGCTCCCGGAGGTGCCAAGCCAGGGGCTGGGGACTGCGGGCGGTGGGCACGGCCCCGCGCGGGGCCAGGGCAGGGCAGGGCACGGCCCCCTGGAGAACCCAAATGTCTCCCCTGCCGTCTGACCCAGCCGGAGGGCACCAACCAGCCCAGCCAGGAGCTTGGCTTTAAGGGCATGGAAAGCTCGGGGGGGCACCTTTTGGTGGTGTTGCCAACCTGGTGTGCAGGGGCTGCACGCTTGGCTCCACATCTGACCTTTTTGCAGAGCCCAGCTTTGCTCAGACGGGGCCCCTTCACCCTCATACACAGTCAGGACTCCCTCAAATGCACCAGAGTCCTGAGCCCCAGGATAATGTCCTGCACACCACATCAAAATTTCTCAGCTTTTCCTAATCTGGGTCTTGCTTAACCCTCTGGAAAATAATCCAGTGACCATCTGCCACAGTGAAATTCATTTACAGCCTCGCACAAATTAGGCTCAACTGTTCACTTCCCGCTCCTCTTCTGCTCAGGGCTTTTGGTCACTCTGGTGCACATGTGTCTTCCTTCCCATGGGCTAGGGGTGACTTTGCCCTGAGCTGGGGGTGACCTTGCCATGGACTGGGGGTGACATTGCCATGGGCTGGGATGTCCTTCCCATGGACTGGGGTGACCTTGCCAGCACTGGGCTGCAGGGCAGTGCCTGCAGCTGCCACGCTCAGATCTCGGGGTGCTTTCTCCTGGCAGGATGGCATTCCCATGCCCAGCCTTGCCGTGGGCTGGGGTGACCTTGCCATGGGCTGGGATGTCCTTGCCAGCACTGCTCCTGCCACGCTTTCAGGTCTGGGGGCGCTTTCTCCTGGCAGGATGGCATTCCCATGCCCTGATGGCATCCTCATGCCCAGCCTGCAGAGTCCTGCCCTAGGGAGGGCTGAGCCGCCTGTTTGGGGGAACAGCCTCTCTCTCTGGCTGCTCTTGGAGGTGTGTGCAGGGCAGGTGAGGAGCTTTCATGGGTCCAGGCAGGACAGAGAGCAAGAGCTCTTGGATTTCCTTCTGCCAGGGATTCCCAGCCTGACCTCAGACGACCCAGGTATTGATCCGGGTATTGGTGGTTGCAGAGGTGATTACGAATCCGTGGATTTTGCTGTTCTGGGATGCCTGGTCAGGGCTGCCCCGTTGGAGTGAGGTGATGAGAGAGGACTGCTCAGTTCTGTGAAACACCTCTGGCAGTCTGTGCACCTGCATTAGAGCCTGGCCTGAGGGGTGAGCACGGTGTGAGAGCAGCTACCACGGGAATTTTTCCATCCCTTTGCCCTGGTGTTTTTGCAAATGGAGAGCTGGCTTTCTGGGGAAGAGGCTTCATTCTCTAAGGAAAATGGAAATATACAGATTTTTTTTTCCTTCCTGTAGCAGATTCAGCAAAAGTGCAGCTGCCTTCCCAGTCCTGAATACAGAATTGACCATTCAGTTCATCCCTAAGGGGAAATGGCCCAGCAGAGAGGAACAACGAGCCCCACAGTGCTCTCTGCACCCTCCAAAGTCTTTCTCAACCCTGGCATTTTCTTCTCCCAAATTCCAGGGGTGCCTGGCTCCCTTTGCAGGGCAGTGAAGGTTTTCCTCATGCTTCCAGCCCCCCTCTCTGAAAACCTATCAGCTTCGAAATGTATCATTTTTTCCCCTAAATTATAATTTGATGGGTTATTTGTCCATGATGGAGCCTGGGGTGCAGAGGCACTGGCACAACCAGAGCAGGAGCTGGGTGAGTGGCTGGCTGAAAGGCACCCCAGGGGGAAAGGGCATTCCAGCCCTGCCCAAGGCACGGAGGGTCAGGATCCCAGTGCTGGGACCAGGCAGCCCAGAATCTTTTGGCTGTGAGGAGCAATGCCTTTTCCATCATTCTGCCTATTCCTGAGCCTTATGGCAGCTCCAGGTGGCTGAAAGGGCATGAAATGAAGGCATGAGTGATGATGTTTGCTGGTGATCTCACCGTGAGTGTCTGGGTGCTCCTGAGGAAAGTCACTGGGTGTCCTGAGCAGGCCAGGCCAGGTACAGTGCCTGGGGGACGGAGCAGCCCTGGCAGGCTGCAGCAGCCCCTGCTGGGGTTTCAGTCAACAGCCCAGCAAAGCCCATGTGGAGGAAAAACATAAGAAGAGATAACTGGAACTTAGGAAGACATTTAGGAATAAATTATTTTATAATATTTAAGAAGAAATTCCTCCCTGTGAAAGTGAGGAGGCCCTGGCACAGAGCGCCCAGAGAAGCTGTGGCTGCCCCATGATCCCTCAAAGTCTCCAAGGCCAGGTTGGATGGGACTTGGAGCGACCTGGGGTAGTGTAAGGTGTCCCTGTCCATGGCAGGGGGGGTGTAACAAGATGTTCTTTGACGTCCCTTCCAGCCCAAACCATTCTGGAATTCTGGGATTCTATCAATGAAGGGCACCTGGGGAGGTTTTTCCGTGAAAGAGCCCAAAGCCTCATTTCTCAGCTGTACCAGAGTCAAGAGAGGGGCTTGGACTCCTGTAGGAAAGCCACAGGCAGCTACAGAGGCTTCTTCAAGTGAAGACAAATGGTTCTCATTCCTGGTGATCCGGGAGGGAGAATCAAGGGTGACGCAATTCAAGGCAAAGGGGAAATGATCTCTCCAGGTGAGCACTGGTTAACTGCCAGGCCAGAGAGCTGAGGGCAGCCCCAATCCAATGCAACGTCCCTGAGCCCAGGGGAGTGCTGTCCTTGAGGAACTGACACCCCTGGGGGCTGTGATGGAGAGAACTGTGGGACTCAGGCATGCATGGGAGGGGGAGCTGAGCCCAAGGTGAAGCAGAGCACTGTCTGCATGGCAGGGATGGGGGAAGGCTTTGGACCAGGGTGAGTAACTGTGCTAAAATTGTGCTGAGGGGTGACCCTGCACCAGGAAACATCAGCCAGGCTGGCTGGGTTTTTGAGAGAAAGAGACAAGTCTGGCACAGCACGGTGGATGTGAGAGTCACCATAGTGATAGTGGCTGGAGCAGGTGGGTGGTGGAGAGCAGCCGGCGATGGCTGTGAGAGGGGGGCAGGCAGGGCTGCAGGACAGCGTGCTCTGGGCACCCAGCAGGACAGGGAGGCAGGGGACAGGCAGGCACAGATGACAAACGCACACAGAAAACACGGGGAGGGCATCAGAGAGGCTTTCTAAGCCTTTCAAAGCGTGGCTGAATGTGTGAAGAGCAGGAGAAAAATCAGAGAGCTTTGAAACCTTTGGGAGAATCCTGTGGCCAGGACTCTGCTGGGCAGGAGGGACAGAAGGCAGGGACAGTTTGAATGTGGAGGTGGAGGAAGAGAAGGCCTGGGAGATGGGGCAGCAATCCAAGGGGATTTCTCCAGGTCTAGAGGTGTTTGTGCTGCAAACATGAGGGGTCCTGGCACTGGTTATGGGGACAGCAGAGCAGAGCAGAGGGAGACTGTGATCAGGCTGTCCCTGTGGCAGGGAGCTGATGGTGTTGCCAGGAGAAACAGAGGGATCCAGAAGAGTCCCACCACGGCAGCAGGGCACAGCAGAAGAGGGTGGGGGCTGATAAGTTACGGGCTCTTGTGAAGGAGGCTGCGTGGGAGGGCAGCCAGCTGAGAGGAACAGGGTCCTTCAGCAAGGAGGAGATGGAAACAAATCCCAGGGGAACAGTTTTGAGCTGAGGAGTTGGCTTGGGTTGTCGTCTTGGGTTATGGTTTGCTCCATGGGCACTCCATGGGAGTGTGTGACCCCCTGCCTGCACCAAGGCCCTTCTATTTCAAGTTTTATCGTGGCAGGTCTCAGAGTGGTGGCTCTGCAGCCCACAGCACAGGCTGTGGGTGTCACTTAGGCAGGAACAATCCCCCTGGCACTGCCTTGCTGTTGTCTCCAGGGGTGACAGAGTGGGTCAAAGGTGACAATTGCCAGTTAAGTTATAATGGGCCAGATCTTCAGTGCCAGCAGGAGAAATGATGGGTCTGGCTCCATCCACGAAGCTGGGGAGGGACTGGGGGAAAAGGTGTGGAGTGGAAGGTGAGAGGAGAAGGAGTGACCAAGGAGGCAGTGCCCTGGGAGGGACAGAGTGCTGAGCATGCAGCGAGCAATGCTGGGGCTGCTGACTCCATGGGACAAACCAGGGCTGGCCCAGGACCTGGGGGACAAGGAGGAGGTGAGTGAAGGAGGTGAGGGCACTGCAGGTGAGCAGGGTCCAGAGCCCAGAGCTCTCAGCCACAGAGGGTCAGGTTCATGCACTGACCACTTGGCTCTCCTCAGACTCAGACTGAGCCCCTCCAGGGAGATCCTACAACCTCCTGCACTGCAGAGTGCTGCAGCTACTTCTGGAGACCACTGAGGGGTGGAAAGGCAGAAAATCTGTGGTGGGCTGTAAAAGATGAGGGATGTGTGCCTGGTGGGTGCAGACATCCCCCTCCTCCCCACCAGGCAGAGAACAGCCCTGCTTTGCTTTGCTCTCCTGCCCATAAATCTCTCAGAAGTCAAATCTTCCCCTTTCTGCTCCTCACTGAAGTCAAACACTGGTGAGTAGCAGTCTGTTAAGGCAGCCTGGTGCCCAGAACCTCAGTGCCCCTCTGCCCCTGCCTTGCTCTGACGTGGCAGCCCCTACAAAGCCTGTTTCACATGAAGGAACCCTCTGCCACAGCAGCCTCTGCTACTCTTTGTCCCAGAATTCCTCCTGACCAGGTACTGGTTCATTCCAGGCCATGTGACTCTGCTGAAGGTTTGAAATTCTCTCTGAGGACAAATGGGAGTTTATTCTGTGAGCAGCTCTTGACAGATCAAGGGGCTCTTGCCCTGTCTGGAGGCCACCAGCCCAGCTGAGGACAGATGTGTTCCATGCAAACAAAATGCATCATCTCCTACTGATGACATCTTGGAATAAAAAATGTCCTGTGCCCTATTCTTGGAGCACATGCAAAATAGGGCACAGCAAGGGATGAATACCCAGAAGGGTGAGAGTCTGAACTAAAGTCAGTCCAGCTCTCACATTGAAATGTTCAGTCCCATACACAATGAGCCAAGGAGGGCACAGGAGGGCTGGGAGTATCTCTGCTCACCTGCAAGGGGGGAGCACTGAGGAGCAATGGGATAAAACTGAAGGGAAGAGCTCAGTAAAGTTCAGGAAGAAGATTAGGCACTCAGGGAGCAGAGGAGCATCTGCAGCCACATTAGGCCTGAGGAGGAAGCAAACAAGGGACTGCAGCTCTCCTGCTGCAGCCACATGCTGCTCCAGCTGGGACCTGGCCCTCAGGGCAGGGCTGCAGGGCTGGAACCCAGAGTCATGGAATATCCTGAGCTGGAAGGGACCCACCAGGATCATCAGTCCAGCTCCTGGCCCTGCACAGACACCCCAACAATCCCTGGCAGCGCTGTCCAAACACTCCTGGAGCTCTGGCAGCCTCGGGGCCATGCCCGTTCCTTGGGGAGCCTGGGCAGTGCCAGCACCCTCTGGGGGAAGGACTTTAAGGGTGTTTAAGGATTTCCTTGGGACTGGTTGCCATGAACCACTGCTGAACGTGCAGACGGGGCACCAGTTTGCTCCAGTGTGATGTTTGCAGGTTTTTACAGCAGGAAACCCTGGCCTGAGCATGTGGACACAGCTGGATGCTCTCCAGCTGCTCCTCAAGAGCTACCAGTGCGTGTGGCATCTGCACAGCTCTGAGAGAAATGAGCCTGTGCCAGAAAAGAAGAAGGAAATTAATAAGGCAGCTCCAATCTTCCCTCCACAGCTCAGGAGCTCATGGTGCTGCCACACTCGGGGAGCAGCTTCACTGTGGAGCTCCAGCCCCTTCCCTGCTCTGGCAGGGAGGCTCAGGGATGCCAGGGCAGGGCAGGGGGACGTGCCCACCAGCACCTGCAGGATGGCTTTGCAGGGCTTTGCCCCTGGAGCCTGGCTCAGGGTGCTCCCCAGTGCTGCCGGCCTGGCCAGAGCACCCCGGGGAGGTGCCAGGGCAGGGCAGGGCTATGGCAGAGAGCCAGTGGCTGCTGTGAGGCAGGAATCTCCTCTGGAGGGAGAAGAGGAGCAGGAAGGTGGTTGTTGTGTAAGGGTGAGGCCAGAGCAGGATGGCAGAAACCTCCCTGTGCTCCGACTGCTGCCCGTGTCCCCGTGGGCTCCAGGCTGCGGCAGCAGCAGCCCACATGCTCCTGTTTGCCCCCTGAACCAGGGGCCACATCCTCAGGTGTGGGGATCCTGGGCTTGGCCCACAAGGCTCCTTTATGCAGGGATGAGGCTGCAGGCTCAGAACATCCCAATTCCTCTCACAGGGAGTGTCATCCCCATGCTGCTGAACACTGAGCTCCTGCTGCTCCCACAGCTCTGGGTGACCCCTGTGCCTTGGGTCCCCTCCAGCATCCCTGCCATGTCCCATGGCTGAGTGCCTGTGCAGGAGGGGCAGGCTGGCCCTTCCCCAGCCTCAGAACATGGATGCTGGGTCCCTCCATCTCACAGCAGAGATCAGCTGCTGGATGCTCGTTGCTTGGCAGCCACAGGCTTAGAAATGTCAATTTCTAATTAAAACCATGCACCCAAAATCTGGTATTCTGTACCCTGCTCTCAGCTGTGGGGAGTATGGCAATACCCCCCAGTGTGCCAGCACCTGGGGATGAGCCAGGGTTGTGCCAGGGAGGAGCCAGGTGAGGCACAGGAGAGCCTGAGCGGGAGGGCATCCAGCTAACAAAAGCAGATGCCAGCTGATAAGAAGGGAGATTGAAGATGTGACCCAGAAATAGAAGTGAAGGCGGCTCCACTGGAGCACACGGCAGCAAAGCCAGGGTGCCAGGCACAGAAACAAGGGCAATGGGATGGGAATCCCATGGGACATGGAAGTGCTGGGACCTGGACATGGGGGTGAGGCCACAGAGGAGCAGGCAGCCCCCTCTGCCAGGACGGTGCCAGCAGCCCAGGCCAGCCAGGCCACATTTCCCTCCCCTGGGAACCCATGTGTCCCCCTGGGGCTGGGGGCCTGTGCTGGGCAGTGATATCTCGAAATACACCAAATCCCAGAATATTTTGGATGGGGAGGGACCTTAAAGCCCACCCAATGCCACCTCTGCCATGGGCAGGGACACATTCCACTATCCCAGGTTGCTTCAAGTCCCATCCAGCCTGGTCTTGGACGCTGCCAGGGATCCAGGGGCAGCCACAGCTGCTCTGGGCACCCTGTGCCAGGGCCTCAGCACCCTCACAGGGAACAATTCCCTCCCAGTATCCCATCTAACCCTGCCCAATTGGTTTTCCTCATGGGAAGTGGTGTTTGTGGTGCTGGGAGCTGGGTCTCAGGGTGAAGTGACATTCCAGAGGACCTGGTCCCTGGTTCTGCTTTGGGAAGGGACACAGCAAATCCAGCCCCTGTGGCTCCAGGAAGAAGGAGGTAACTCCGTGGTAAAGTCTAAGCATGAAATAACTCAACCCTGCTGAAAAGTACAATGAAAGAAATTAGTGTTTTTTAAATCCATGTCACTGGATCGCAAATTTGGGGAGATTAAAAATTAAAATTGTTGTCTTTATGGCATCTGAACCTTCAGTGTTTGAATTTCTATGCTCTTGCTCTGTGAGAATGACAAGGAGAGGGAGGAAAGGCACTGGGACCCCCAGTAAAGCCCCCTGCCAACCAGGCCATGGCCTGCCTCACAGAAGCAAACAGCCTCACTGGGGAAGGGATTTTATTTTTTGAAGTTTGCAGAACCTCTTTTTAGCATTTTCTCACAGAATAATTCTGAGTTTCTGCTTCCAAGTGACATTCAATTTCCACATCTGAGCTAGGGATAAAATGAATATTTTTACAACCTGACTGAATTCAAACCAAAACGCTCAAAAAATGATGAAACTGTCATCCGTGGAGCCAGGCAGGGGTGGGCAGGCAGCTCCAGCTGCTTGATGGCTGGGTGGGTTGGTTTGCCCAGTTCAGACTGGAGGAATCTCCAGTTTGCCCAGCTGGGGCTGCCCAGGGCCCACTGGGGGTACCTGGAGAAGGGGCTCTGGGGCAGCCTCGGGGCACAGCCTGGGCAGGGGCTCTGCCCCTTTGGGAGTTTTACCCTGGCAGATCAGCCATGGAACCAGCTCATCTCTGCCACCCTCTGCCTCCCTTATCTCCTTTCAGCTGATCTCAGGAGACATTTGATTGGCAGGTCATGCCAAACACATTTGCTTTGAAGTTTTCCCAGTTTCCTTGGAAAAGACTTCCCTATAAAAAGGATCTTGATGCCTGATTTCCCTCAGGTGGAGAGCAGAGCCCTGAGATGGGGAGGGTGGGAGATGCTTCACTGGGCAACTTGGCCTACTGAAGGTGTCCCTGCCCATGGCAGGGGGTGGAATGAGATGGGATTTATGTTCCTTTCTGACCCAAACCAGTCTGGGATTCTGTCATATATACACCAAGAATAACGTGGGTTTTTTTTCCTCCCAGGTTCTTACATCCCATATGCCATAAAATAACCCTTTAATTAGTGAGGCCAAAGTGTTCCATAATTACGAGTGGGACCTTTTTTCCATCATGTGCATAACGGACACACCTAATTAGTCAGGTTTAGTTAATCCTGGGTTTGCTTCAATCTCATTCTTCAGCATTTCCTGGCCTTTCTAAAATCTCCAAATTCTGTCTCAAAATCCAATTCCTGGCTGAAGCACAGACAAAACAGCATTTGTTCCCTGTTTTGTTTGGTTCTTTGGGAGAAGACAGCTGTGCAAAGACCAAGCTTTTAGCTGGAGAGAGGAAAAATGCAGCTTCCAGGTGTCAGCCTGGAGTTCCCCCAAGAGAAGTTGAATTTCCAGGGGCTGGGAAGCAGCAAACACAACATGTGGGGTCACTGGGCTATCCCAGGGCAATTGGCTCTACACCAGTGCAGGGGGAAATCTGGGAGCATTGTCCCCTGGCAGGATGGGATGGGGGGATAGGGCTGGTTCAGAGGTGCAGCATCAGCATCCCATAGGCTTGAAATTAATTATCAAAAAAAGCCAACTATAAGTTTCATAAAAGCCTACAAAGGCTTTATAAAAGCCTAATAGAAATAGAAATAGCTGCGCTTTGTTTTTAAAATCACTTACAACATGGATCATTATTAGTCTAATTATCTCCCTGCAGTGTGGAGATGCCATGGGGGTTTTTTGGGGGTTGGTTTTGTTTGTTGGGTTTTTGTTGTTGTTGTTGGTTCTTTTTGTATTTTTCAGGCACAGAAAGCACACAAGGCACATTTTGGAGATGGAATAGGATGGAATAGGAAAGCCAAGCAGGAGGCAAGGAAGGTTGTGCTGTCCCAGGAGTTTGGGGGTGACTCCTGGCTCCGGTGTCCAGCTTCTTGCTGCCCTTCCCACTCTGGATCCTGGGCCCAACAAAGTTCAACCCAAGGCTGGGCTGAGAGGGCAGAGCTGTGGCACCCCTGGCACAGGGAGGTGAAGGTGCCAAGAGTGAACAGGAACAGAGGGAGAACAGCTCCAAAGAGAAATTAGTCACTACACAAGAATGAAAAGTAAATAAATAAAAATAAATTAAATCCACAGGCATGTTATTGAATATCCACAGGTCTGGGTTGTGAAGTCTATGAGCTGAAGGGAACTGTGTGAGCTTAAAGTCTCTTCCAGCCCACAACTTCTGTGATTTTATTGTTCTGTGAAATCCCCATTCTGTGTTCAGGGCATTGACACCAACAAGGTAGTACAGCCAAAGGACACAAAGGAGATTTTCCTAAATTACCTTGCCATTTTTAGTGACAGATACACTTCTTCCCTGCCAGCCCTTTATTCTCCTTTACTGATGTTCCATCCATTTCCTGGTGGCTGCTGCTCCCTGGGTGCATTAATGGCAGCAGCTCATCACATCCCAGAGTCCCTCCTGAGCTCCTCATGGAGAGGCAGAGCCTGGTCCAGAGCCCATGGAAGTTTACAGAGCTGACTCTGGGTGTGAGCAGTGAGGCAGGAGCGACTTTGGGAGCAGCCAGGCCAAGATCACTTTGCACTGGGGCACTCAACCCACACCATCCATGTGCTTTGGGTACAGCCTGAGGTGTCTCCATCCTCCAAGGGCACTGCAGGACACACAGGACTTACCTGGAGCTGAGGCCACCGAACTGGGACGCAGCCACTCCAACTGGGAGCTGCCTGCTGCAGCCCTTCTGTCTCCATCTGCTGCAGACAGAGCCAGGGATGACCCTGCAGGCATTCCACGGGCACTGGGACTGCTGCTGCCCTTCACAGGCACCTGTGCAGAGTGACAGGGACCTTGCAGACCCTCTTGCCAAGGTGAGAAGGTTATTTTAGCATCACCCCACGCTCCGAGGGGTCTACTCAGGGTGTCCCTGTGCCTTGGAGCCCTCACGTGCCTCTGCAGGAGCTCCCTGCCTCCAGCCAGATGAGTGTGGTGGGGGGAGGCTGGGCTGGCACCTCTGGGTTGTTCTGCTGGGATCTGGGAGAGAGAGGAGGGCAGAGGTAGTTCCCAGCCTGGCACCCACCCAGGGAGGGCACATGAGCCTGGCTGGGCTCACGTGCAGGAGGTGCAGCTCTGCCTCCCTGTGTGCAGGGTCTGGACATCAGAGCTCTCCTCTGACACATCTGTGGCCTTTTGGCACTTTCCCAGCTCCAGGTGCCACCAGCAGGCTCTGGCATGGCCCTGCAAAGCAGGAGGAAGGCAGGGACAAATCCCAGGCACGTGGGGATGGATGGCTCTTCCACCTGCCAGGATCACCTGCTCAGCATGTACATGGAAAACCAGTGGAGCAGAACACGGCAGGCCTGGACATTTTGGGTGCAGAGCCCACCAGTGAGGGTCTGTCCTTTGTTGCTGCAGGTGTTGGGACAGGAGCAGTGGCCACGGCTTTGCTGGGGATGGGGACAGTGACAGAGCTGTGGCTTGGGAGAAGACAAGTGCACAGGGACCTGTGACCCTGCAGCCTGGGAATCCCAGAATGGTTTGGATTGAAATAGACCTTAAAGCTCATCTTGTTCCCTTCCCCTGCCATGGCCAGGGACACCTTCCACTTCCCCAGGTTTCTCTAAACCCTGTCCAGCCTGGCCTTGGACACTTCCAGGAATGGGCCAGCCACAGCTGCTCTGGCAGGAGATTTCCTGGATCTCCATGAGCCACCAGAGCAGCCGGGACTGAATTAATGCCACATCACTCACCCCAATTGCCTCCTGCCCCTCCAGAACACAGGAGGGGGAGCAGGTCCTCTCAGCAGCCGTGTGACAGAAAGGGACACACGGCTCCCTCCTGTTCCCAGGGAACTCCAGGATAGCACCACGGCCTCCTGATGGAGCTATGCCTGGTGTCTGTGAGCAAGGAACAGAATTAGGGCCCAGAGGAAATGGCAAAGGCTGGAGGTGACTCCCTTGGATGCTGTTTTCCTGAACAGCACCAGTGGTCTGTGGAGATGCCCAGCGTTCCCAAACAGCTCTGGCTGCAGGACCCCACTGCAGGGCTGGGACAGGAGCCCGGGGATGTGGAGCAGCCCCTGCTCCATCCCCATGTGCTCCCAGCCTTGCAAAGAGAAGGGAGGAGGGGCCCCCACCTGCAGCCCCTCAGTGGTGGCAGCTGGGCACAGGGTGCGGTGCCACCGCGCTGTCACAGCAGCGCTGGCAGGAGGGGACAGCCCCACCTCCTCTGGCCACCAGCCCACGAGGAACAGCAGTGACCAGCCAGAGGGGGCGCACCCAGCTGTACCTGACAGTGGCTGCGACTTGGAAACTGCATTTAATAAGAAACTGTCACCACCTGAAACCTGCATCAATCCCAGCTGAGGGGGGAAACTGTCCAGTAAAGAGCGTTTCCAAAATGGACATAATTGGGAAAGCAAAAGTGTCCCTTTTCAGTTCCTCACCTGTCCCTTTTTCATATCTGTTCATTTCTCTGCTTGCCTTTCCACCTGCAAAAGTCCCTTTTTTTCACTCGGATTGACCAACACATGCAGTGGAACAGAGAGATGCTCTTTGCCAGGCTCCTCATCCCCTGTTAGCAATGCAATAATCCTGTTTCCGCAGCATATTTGGAAAATCTTACAAATATTTTCACTAAAAATTGCCAGTGTGTTTTAAAATAAAATGCACAAAATCTGAAAATGATGACTCCATCACTTTCCCAGGGGTGCAAATGGTATTTCTTTCCATTTCTCTCACCCAGCAGTGTTGTGTAACATGCACCAGACACATGGTGGGGCAGAGGATTCCTGCTCTTCCATTAATTTTTCCCATTGCTGTATTTGTTTTACAACATTCAGAACAGCTTTTACTCTGTGTTGATTGAAACATCTTATTTTCCAGATCAAAGTTCTGCTTTGTGCTTTAATAAAATACTTTGACACAATAGCTCTGTGTTTGCTGGAAATCATTATTGAATATATTGAGAGCTGCTGGTCCTCTCATTAACTTGCTGTGTGCTTGTCTCCCCATCTTGTTCAAAGTGTCAAAACATTTCACTACAGAACAATTCCATCAGGATATACCAGCAGTGCTTGTACACACCGGCATGAGGCTTCAGATGGGATGTGTGTGCTGGCCCAGTATCAAAATAATAATGGTGAAAATTAGGGGCTTGAAATTAAAATTAATTTTGAGTGCAATTGTGTTTCCCCAGTTAAATTTTTTTACACTTTGCCCAGATTTTGCCCTGTTTCTCCCCTTTTCTGTCCCTCAGCCGTCCCTTTTTCCTTTCTGTTCATTTCTCTGCTTGCCTTTCCACCTGCAAAAGTCCCTTTTTTCCACTCAGAGTGCCCAACGTGCAGTAGAACAGAGAGATGCTCTTTTCCAGGCTCCTCATCCCCTGTTGGGAATGCAACAATCCTGTTTCCACAACATATCTGAAAAATCCTACAAATATTTCCACTAAAAACTGCCAGTTTCTCTAACCCCTGGGAAAGTATAGAAAAGAAGTGAGGAATTTTAACTGTGATTTAAATTGGCCTCAGCCTGGAAATATCCATTTTGTGAATCTCAGAGAAAGGCTCGACTTTAAGAGCAGAAATCTCAGAAGTGGAGGAGCAGGGGCAGGAATTTGGGCTGTGCAGAGCGGAACTCCTGCACCTCCCTGCCCTTGCCTGCCCTGGGCTCGGTTCGGGTTCGGTGCCGCCTGCTTTGGCGGGGGACAAAGGGCTCGGGCGGGATGGATGCGGGAGCGCCCCGCAGAGATGCTGCGTCCATCCTCGAGCTCCTGCAGACCGAGATGTGCCCTCTGTCAGGGAGAGCCTCATTCATTGCACTCCAGCTGAACCGTGAAAGGCTTTTGACTGCTTTTCCAGCCCGTGCTCAGCCCCTGCCCCCGTGTTTATCCAGCCATGTGCTGCTGGCAGCTCCCGGTGATTCACTTCCCTCGCAGCCCCGGAGCCGCTGCAGCCGCTGCCAGCGCAGGCACGGGGGATCGCCTTGCTCTGTGTGTGAGCGAGTGCTTGACACACGGAGCTCACGGAGAAACCCAGTTCCATTACTCATCCTGGTTCGCTCTCGTGTTGCAGGACGCGGCGGCTGCCGCAGGAAAGCGGCTGGAAGCGGCTCTGACGGGCTCCAATTTGGCTGCGGGAGGACGGAGCCGTTCTCCTGCCTCACCCTCCGCTCCCGCCCCTTCGGAAGAGTTTTGTCCACTCAGCTGCGGGATAATCCAGGACTGGACCAGAGGAGAAGGGGCTGGGGGCACGGGGAGGAGGGCAGGGAATCGCTGGGCATGACCCCCGCACCTCGGATGCGGGAGGGCATCCGGTGCTTCCCAGGTTATTGACCGGACCACGCGCCATCCCCTGCTCCCGTGCATCCTCACAGATCCAGAAACGCAAAGGCTTTGTTCTCGGCGTGGGAGGAATAATGGCAGGGAATTGTCCCAGCAGGAAAGTCCCAGGCTGTGGGTGGCTCCTGCAGGGTCCTTGGGGCACGGGTGGGGAAGTGAGGGGACAGGGACATGACGCAGTGCTGGCTGTTCACTGGCTCAGCACAGGAGATAATCCAGCACAGATGCTGCCACACAGAGGGTTTAAAACATGCAAAAGGTAGGATCTGCCCATAAATAGTTGAGGGAATTATGAAGAATAAAGGAATTTGGGCTGGGGGAAGTCAAACATCCAAGGCGATGGTCTGCACACAGTCCTAGCAGTCTCTGGACCAGCAGTGGCCCCTCAGTGAGGCTCTGTAGAAGGAGTTTGAGCTCCTCATGTTACCAGCAATTCTCCCTCAGCATCCTCTGCTGGCCACAGACTCCAGAGGCAGCAGAGCCTTGAAGTTCCTCTCCTGAGTACCTCAAACACATTCCCACCTCCACGCTTTGGAGCAGCTCTTTTCAGAGCAAATCTATCCCAGAATCCCAGAATGACCTGGGTTGGAAAGGACCTTAAAGCTCACCTCATTCCACCCCCTGCCATGGGCAGGGACACCTTCCACTAGATCAGGCTGCTCCATCCAAGCTGGCCTGGAGCACCTCTGGAGTGGGAAGCAGCTACAGAGTCTGGAGCCCACCCCACAGCCTGGGACAGTGCTGCATTTTGTGCAAGGTGGCCCTGTGCCCCTCTCTGTCTCTGATCTTTGACAGAGAGGGGCAAGGCATGGCCATGCTTGCCCAAGCATGCCTGCCCTGGACTGCTAATCCAGCCAGAAGCTGAGCAGGGATTCTCAGCCAGGTGCATAAAGCCATGTTTCATTCACCTTAGATCCATAAAGCAGGCTTTTGCCTCACTGCTCTGTTCATACTGCACCACACATGAAAGGAGAAGAACCCTTTCAGCATGGCACTGCCTGCTGGGACACAGCCAAGGCAGGGGGACATCACCAGTGGGGCAGGGGCTTGTCACCAGGGTCTGTCCCAGGGTACCCAGGCAGGACAGGTTCAGCCTAGAGCCACCATCATCAGGGCAAGAGGAAATGGCCTCAAGCTGTGCCAGGGGAGGTTTGCAGTGGATATTAGGGAAAATTTCTTCAGGCAAAGGGTGCCCAGGGCAGTGGTGGAGTCACCATCCCTGGAGGCATTCAAAAAACATGTGGATGTGGCATCTGGGAACATGGGTTAGTAGTGACCATGGTGGTGGCTTGGGATCGTGGCTGGACTCAACAATCTCAGAGGGTTTTCTGTCCTTAACAATTCCGTGACTGTCATCAGACAAGTCACTGCTTGCCACAGCTCCAGGGCCAAGGTGAGCCTGGGAGGCAGGGCCAGGGTCAGGGTGGGAGCAGGGGTCAGGTCCCTGCCCACCCAGCAAATCCACAGCAGGGCAGCCCCTCAGGAGCCAGACAGGCCCTGTGTGCAGGAAAGGGAACCATGCCAGCCATGGGATCAGCCCTCAGCAGGCCTCTGCAGAGCTCTGGGACTGCACCAAGGGCCCCAAGGGACAGGGACAGCCCTGGAGCCTCTCCAGAGGAGGGGAGGGATGCTGTGGGGACCCACCCGGTGGGTGCTGGGTGGCAGATCACGACTCAGCCTGTCAGGGACCATGGCACAGGCACTGCCAGCACCCAGGAGGCAAAGTCCTTCAGCTCCAGGGTCAAACAGCCTGTGGCAGCCTTGGTGGCTGGGGTGAGGCTGCCCACCCACCCTGTGCCAGCACAGGTACACAAACACAGCAATGCACCTGGCTGTCCCCATGAAGGGACCCAGAAATATCTCTGTGGTGCTCACAGAAAACCTCCAGCATGGAACAGGAAGGTGCCAGGGGAGCTGGGGAGCTGCTGATGGGAGGGGGTACAGACCCCCTGCTCAGCCCACTCTGCCTGTCCCAGCCTCTTCTGGGCTCTGGCAGCAGGCCTGGGACTCTGCTTGTTTAGCTCCTCTGGAGATGAACACTGCCCCAGTGGCTGTCAGTTAATTGTAGTTTTGTTTTCCAGTAACTGCTGCCCAGGGGATGTGTTGGGGGTAAAAGCAACATCTGAGGAACACATAGAAGAGCCACTTGGGAGGCAGCTGGGACAGGCTGGCTGCATTGCAAGTTGTGGTTCATCCCCAAATCACCGAGCTGGGCCGAGCTTGGAGGGGAACCAGAATCGTCAGAAGTGCATGCAGCACTGTCACTTGGAATAGAAGACCCTGCTGTCACTCCTCCCAGCCCCCACAGACTGATTATCACACCTCTGTGACACAGGTATGTCACAGTTGGACACAAAATAAAGAAGCTTGACTCCAGTCAGAAGGCAGAAGAGAATCAGAAGGCTTTATTTACAATTCATTCAGCCTTATTATAACATGCTGTGCTAAAAAGGCACATCATTGGTCCATAAGATTGACACCTCTCTCCATTGGTCAAGCAATAGAAAATACCAAACAACACCTGGGAGAGAGGTTTGTTATGGGAAAAGGAACATTGTTTACTTAGAAATATCATGAGAAAAATTTTGTTATTTACACAAAGTTATCTGGGAAAAAAGGAAAACAATTGAAAAGTTCCCTTGGGAAGGGCTTAGCAATTCTCAGGCTCAGAAACAGGTACGTCAAGCCCACACAGGTAAGTCACAGCCTGGGGACTCTTCCAGGACTGGACTCTCTGTCTTCCTCAAAGCACAAGAAGACACAAAAATGGTGGGTTTGTATTCCTTTGGACCTTCCAGGAAATTCACCGCAAGCTGTGTTGGTTGTATTTGTGCCCCTGGGGCCCCAAAGTTTGGGTATAAAAGACAAAAAGCCCTGAATGAAATGAACCGGTGACCACAAACCTTCCCTGAGTCTTCTGAGCACTGAAGTGGTGGAGATGGCACAGATGGGGCAGCAGGGTCCTGCCCAAGGGCATCAGGAGCAGAGCTGGATCAGGATGCACAGGGATGAGCTGGAGCAGGATCAGCAGAGCTGGGTCAGGATGCACAGGGGTTGGGCTGGAGAGGTGAGCAGGACCTCCCCATGCAGGGAGGGGAGGACTGGAGCTCCTGCAGCACTGAGCCCAAGCAGCACCCATGCAGCTGGGACAGGAGGGCGTTGCAGGCTCCTGTAGGAACCTGCTCTGCCCAGGTTATCCCCAGGCCTCCGCAGGCCCCTCCCCTGCCCAGTGCACTTCTGACTTTCCCTGCATTCCCTGTTGTCACCTCTCTCACAGCAGCAGCTCCTGGCAGAGCACAGCTCCTGGGAGCTGGCAGAACCTTCATGTGAAACCACCTCAGTGAAGTGACAGGGCAAGGGCAGGGACTGTCCCCAGCTCTGGCACCCAAAGGTGGCTGTGGGGGTGGCTGGTGGCACAGGGCAGCACAGAGGCAGCGGGTGGCACATTTGGAAATACACAGAGCTCAGGGCTGGTGTCCTGGCCCTGTCCTGCCCTTTCTGACTCCATTGCCTCTTGATCCAGCTCCCTGCAAGCACCAGCCAGGAGAGGTGCAGGACATGAGGGGACATCCCTCAGGTCCCCACCCTCACAGCCCGGGGTGAACCTGCCCGCTCTGCCAGTGGCCAGATGTCCCCTGTGCTGGTGTCACTGGTGTCACTGGTGTCACTGGTGTCACTGGTGTCACTGGTGTTTGCCAGTGACTACTCGGAGCCAAGTCTGGCACCTCACTGCACCCAACATCACCCCAGCCAAGTTATTTACTGACTCCATCCTTTTCATCGCTTCACCTCCTGACTCTTCCCAAAACTTTGTGGGATGGTGGTGTCTTTGATGGTTTCCTTTGGATTGAAAGGTCCTAGTGGAGCCCCTGGGCTCTGCCCTGCTCCTCTGAATGCACCATTTCACGTGAAGCCCCTCAGGGCTGACCACAGTGTCAGTGTCAGAGAAACCTCCACTTGTGGGAGATTCTGAATCCTCAAAGTCCTGTGCTGGCTTCCCTTGAGGGCATCTTCCAGATGCTGCAGGTATTGCCAAGGCATGAATTGATTTGGGGGCTATAGGGGTGTGGAGGCAGCAGAACATGTTTTCTTCATGTGGCATTCCTTCAGCTTCCCTGGACCTCAGCACTGACCAGGGGAGTGACACTGGCTCATCCCACCCCTCTATGTGCAGTTTCTCACCCCTCTGTGCTGCTGCCTCAGTGCATGTTCCCCCTCCAGAGCCCTCCTGCAATCAAAGGCTGATCCAGGTCCTTTCTCCCCACCCTGGGCAGCTCCCTGCAGAGGGAGGTATCCTCTCCCCCTTCCCAGTCATTTCCCATCCATCACTCTGTCTCCAGCTCCTGCAGACCCATGTGTTGCTCTTTGCAAACTCCCACCTTGTGTCCTTTCCTGGAACAAACAGATGCTCAGCCAGGTCAAGAACATCAGGGCAACTCATGCTCCATGAGCCAGTTTTTGTGTTTGCCTTTGGAGAGTGAATCCTGATGGGTTTGGGGTTCATTCCATGTCCTTCTGGTGGCTTTCTGAGCTTTTTCCTCATCTCTGAGTTGCTAAAAGGCCTCATCTCCTCTGAGGAATCCATCAGCCCTGGCAACGTTGCCTCTTCAGATTCGCAAGAGCCACAAATTCTCCGTGCTGATTTCTGCACTCACGTGAGGTGCTGCTCAGCTGCTTGGCTTTTATGAAGGGCACAGAACTCCTCAATTTTCCATAATTCCCCATGATCATCATCTTCCTCTGCCTAGATTGATTGAGAGTATCACAAACATCCTGTGCTGCAGGCTCCATGTGGGAGGCAAGGAACTGCCTTCCCTCAGCCTTCCCTCTCTGCCTTGCAGAGAGCTGGGGCAGCTCCCACCCAGCCCTTCCCGGGAGGCTGTGCCTTGGGCAGGGCTCCCTGCTCACCCTGGGGATCTCTGCAGCCCGTGTGTGAGCCGTGGGGAGCAGGGCTCAGCCCCTGACGCTGGGCTTGGCACAGCCTTGCAGCCTGGCCCTGCGAGCAGCCTGAGCCTTCCCCTGCCCAGCAGGGCAGGACAGTGAGCCCTCCTCTGCCTCAGTCCTGTGGGACAGCCCCTCACTCTGGGGCCCATCCCCTCACTTTGGGGCTCAGCCTCTCTCTCTGGGGGTCCCTGCAGTGCTGTGCAGCAGCAGCAGCAGGGTTTGGGGTGGGCTGAGGGGAGGCATCCTGGGCCATGCTGCACTGGGGGATGCATTTCTGAGCCTTGGAAGGCCCATGCCAGACACATGGATCCCCTCTTGCCAGCCAGGATGGGGGCACGTGCCAGCAAAGCCTTTGTCACTGTGTCCATCCTTGCAGCCTCAGCCAGGGGCTGCTCTGAGCTGCTCCATCCCCACCCCCCAGAACTGCCCCTCACCTCTTCTCAGGGGCTGTGGGGACTGAGGACAGGCACACTGAGCACAGCAATGGCACCAATCCCACAGGACACGCTGAGGTGACCACTTCACTCCTGGGATTGATGGAGCCTGTTCCAAGCCTTCCTATCCTTTACCTGGGACACTGAATGAGCCAGAGTGGGCACAGAGTGACCAACAGTGTGTGCTGGGAGGGGATGATCTGGCTGCTTTGAGGACACGTGTCACCTGTCACTGCCTTGGTGAGGGGGCCAGCTGCTGCCAGGGTGGCCAGGGCACATGGCAGTCATTGTGCAGTGTTGCAGCCGAGAGGCCTGTAAGGCCACTCTGAAGGTCGGCTGCCTGAGATAAAGGAAGGCTTAGTCATGGTAGTCGGACCTAGTTCAAACCACCTCCTGCTCTCGGACCCTCTCTTATCTCTTTGTAAGACTATTGGCTACTGTTACCCTGACGTTACTATTGGACAATTTCCAAACCCCTCCCTCCCTATAAAAACCGCTCACTTCTGCCCAGAAGGCAGAAGAAAGCCGTCCCTGGAAACCTTCACAGAGCCTGCAATAAAGTGGAACTCTACACGGCGCTTCTCTTCTCTCCTTGGTCTGCTTGGCAGTGGGCAAGCTTGAGCTGAATATCACAAGAGCTGATTCTAAGAGCTGATATCACTAGCTTGCCTAGCCAGCCGAGAAGCCTTGGGGCGCAGCCCATGATACCTAGGGCAAGTGGTGCCTTGCAGTGCCGCTTTATCCAGGAATATCTGTGACTACCAGGGTCAGGCTGACCCTGGGGACCCCAGAAAAGGCTTCAGTGCAGGACTGTGAAGGACGAGTTCTCAGAGCCATCACAGTTCCATGGTCTTGCTCAGCACTGGCTTCCCCAGAGGACAGAGCAGGCGAGGCTGAACCCTGGAACCTTCCTGTGCCCAAGGAAGGTCACCCTTCTGCAAGGTCACCCAAATCCCTGGAAATCACTAAACATTGTGAATTGCTGTGATTAGTTGTTCCATGGCGCATCAAACACCTGTCACCACCAGCATGCCACGAGCTCTCTCCACTCCTGCTTCCCCCAGAACTGCAAGGGAAGATGCTCAGCCTGGAGCAGGCCTCCTTCTCCACCTCCTCTGCCTCCTCCTCTCCCCAGCAGTGCTGAGGAAGGCAGGTGAGGTCCTGCCTAGCACAGCACTTGCCTCATTCTGCCATGAAGCATCACGTCAGCGCAGCGATTATGGCAGTCGGCGGCGCAGCGCTGAGCACAGGCCCTGCCCGTGCCTCCCCGCCGAGCACACGGGGGACACTGAAGGCAGCTCGGCACCCGCTGGAGGGGGCAAAGGTCCCAGGTGGCCCGGGGAGTCGGAGCTGAGTGCTTCCCCGGCCCTGTCTGCTGGAGCAGAGGCTGGTGGGTCCCAGTTCTGTCAGCCCCGTTTTCAGGCTTCGCTGGAGAGCGACGGGAGCGGCGCTGGCAGCAGGAGCAGCCCCGCCGTGGGGGGCCCGGGGGTCTCCAGGGGGACTGTGCTAGCCTGGACTGCCCAGCTCAGAGCAGGAGCCTCGGAGCAGCTGGTCTGGACATGCTTTTGTGTCAGCAGGGCTGACTCCCCTGTGCTGGGAGCACCTGGGGGCTGCAGCTGCAGCCTGGCCCGCACGGGAACTGTGCCACATCTGGGAGGAGAAAAGCTCTCAGGACATGGGCAGAAACTATTCCCCTTCTGACCCTTCCCTTCAGAGCAAGAAAAAGACAGTCTTGATCTAAATTAGAGCCTTGAGGAGCTGAACAACCTTTAACCTGTCTCTGCAAGCTTTTTCTTTCAAGAAAAGGTCTGTCCCAGCAGAAACAAACCCAACTCAACGGATTCCAGTGAACTGTGTGCTCCTGCCAGGCAAACAGCCTGGGAAATCAGAAAGCCAGCACCAGCCACTGACAGGAATTGCTAAGGAATGAATGAGCCCAGGGATCCGAAAGGCCGGGAGCCACAACACTGCCTGCAGGAGTCCCAGCGTGTCCCTGGCATCATGGGCACACAGTGGGAAGAACATCCCTGCTCCCTCCTGCCAAGGCACCCTGTGCTCCCTGACAGAATAGTGATGGGGTGAGATGGGGCTCTGAGGGCTTTGGATCCCTCCTTCCCATTTCCCTTGGGAGGGAGAATGCTTTGAGTTGCAATTACTTTTTTTTACATAAACTGTGGGTTTCTCTCCAGGATGTTTTGCTCAGTCTCGGTTTTGCTCTGCGGCTGGGCCGTGCCTGGAGCAGCGGTGGCAGGTGGCTCCTTGCCAGGGCCCTGCAGGGGTGATTGGCACAGCACTGTGGCTCAGCTGTGCCTCTGCAGGAGCCCAGCCTGGGGTCTCTGGCCCAAATTGAGCCCTTGCCCCCATCCTTCATCCCAGCAATCTCGGGGTGGCAGAGTGAAGGGAGGGCAGAGCAGGGTGTTTGTTCCCAGGGCTGGGAGCATCCATGGCTGTGCTCACTGCCAGCCCTGTCCCTCAAAGGGACGGAGAGGCTGGAGCATCCCATCAGAGCCAGGACAGACTGCTGGGCTCTGCCACTCAGACCAGTGTCTCCATCCACCTTCCAGCTCACCTGCTCACCCCCTCTTCTCCCCTCATCCAGCAGAGTGCCAGAGCAAAGCACTGGCTGCTCCTGCAGCATTCCTGGGCTTTGAAGGCTCCTCAGCCTGGGCAGAGCTGCAGAGAAAGGACTGAATCCACCCAGGGTCTCATTCTGCTGCTCCCATTGCTGCAAGCAACCAAGGGAGATGGGTGGGACGTGCTCTGCAGGGATGGGGTGAGGTGTGTGTCACCATGACTAGCAGCCCAGGGCTGGCACCAAATAAATGCCTGGCGGTGATGGCATCAGGTGGCAGGAGCCAGCGGGCCCAGCAAGGGCACTGAGCCTCCGAGGCAGCGTCTGTACACATCTCCTGGATAATTCCAGGACAGACTTGTAGACCAGGCAAACCCAGCCAGATCCAATTGGCAGATTGTGTTAATGAGGAGAGATAAGCCAATCCATTTAGGGGTTTTGCTGGGCTGGATTGGCTAAACCAGATTAGTTTTATGCAGCTGCTGGGGCCGTGGGAGGTGGCCCAGGGCTGGGGGCCAGGACACAGCACCAGGGCTTCCCTCCCAGTAATCTCTGCAGTCTCCAGGGGCACAGGGGAAGGGCTGCACAGTGACATTAATACAGAGGGATGGATTACGTGGGAGGCTTGCAGGTGGCATTAGGCACAGATTTCTGCTTTGGCTTACTCCAGACACCTCAGCCCAGCCCTTGTGCAGAGGCAGGGGCTGCACCAGTGCTTGGCTCCTCTGCCAAGTGCTGCCCCTGGCACTGATGGCTCCCTTTGGCCAGTGTGCTCCAAGTCCTTTCAGCCTGCCTTGGGACACTTCCAGGGATCCTGGGGCAGCACCCTATGCCAGGGCCTGCCCACCCTCCCAGGGAAGGATTTCTTCCCAATATCCCATCTAGCCCTGCCCTCTGGCAGTGGGAAGCCATTCTCCTTGTCCTGTCACTCCAGGCCCTTCTCCCAAGTCCCCCTTCAGTGCTCTTGGAGTCCCTTTAGGCACTGGGAGCACCCCTCCCAAGAGGAAAGGCTGAGAGAGCTGGGGCTTGGAGAGGAGAAGGCTCCAGGGAGACCTTAGAGCCCCCTTGGAACGAGGGGAGCTTTAAGATCACTTCCAACCCAAAGCACTCTGGGATTCCATGATCCATCCTTCCTCCTCTGCATCCCTGCGATTCTTCCTGCACAGCACAGCTCCTTCCCTCGGCCACATCCAGAGGGAACAGGACGGGAGCGGCTGCAGCAGAGCGTGGGAGGAGCAGCTCCGGCGGCACCGGGGCAGGTCCGGCGGCACCGGCACCGGCACCGCCCCGAGTCGGCCCCGGCAGCCGCAGCCCCGGGCAGGGCTCGCTCCCGTGAATGAATGAGGCAGCTGATGAATATTCAGGATTGGCAAAGCAGATCGCTTTCAGCTAAATTTGATCACAATACAGGATAAATTAAGCCCCGGGATGAATGCATCTGAAATGAAGATTAAAAGAACTCACTGTACAAAGTCAGGAAAGTAGGTTTAGCCAAAATCTGACAATGTACACAAACAGATAAAAATAAAGTTCCTTTCACTGAGCAAATAATGAGGTCGGGATCAGCCTCTCTCCAAGTTCCTATGGAAACATGGCTTTTTTTCTTTTTAATTTAAAAATAAAGGGGGTGGGGGTAGAATGCCTAGGAAGCAAATGATGCTCAGAAGGTCCACGAATAGAGGGAGGTGCTCAACACAAGTGATATCTGGTGAGAAAATAACCTCCCCTCAGGGGAGGGCCGGGGGGCTGCCAGCCCTTGGCCCCCCACACCAAGGGAGCTGCAGGACCAGCACAGCACCAGCCCCAGCACTGGCACAGATGATGGCCAGCTCAGTTCCAGCTTGCTGAGGTCCTGGATCAGGGCTCTGTGCTCTTCTGGCAGCTGGGAGAAGAGTGAAGAGGAGGAGGAAACTTTTTGGCTTGCCATGGGAGCACAGAACTGGAGAGCTGGCAGGAGCCTGAGGAGAGGAATGGGGGCTCGCATCACATCTGCTCCCAGGTTTGGAAAATTCAGATTGTTGGGGACCCCTAAAGCAAAGGCAAGGACAGCACATCTGGGGAAACCGAGGCAGGGAGCTGGCAGAACAACCTGCCCAGAGGCTGCCAGGGAGCTGGGTACCCTCTCCCAAGCACAGGCAGGGTTTTCATCACCTCTCCCTGGTGGTACTGGTGTCACCTCCAAGGGCCTATTCCGTCACCTCACATGTCCTAGTGTACGTGCTGGGCAGGCAGGACAGATGGCAGCCCCGCTCCCGGGCGAGGACCATTCCTTTGGGGTGGATTCCCCCCTCTGCCAGGCCGGGAGCAGGAGGGAGGAGCTCCTGCAGGGGCACAGGACCTTTCCGAGCCCGCGGGGACCTGTCCCTGGCTCCCCTGGCGGCGGCCGAGCCAGCCGCCGCCTGTGGCCGGGCGCAGCGGCACAGGGCAGGGCTGTCTGTCCCGACCCCTCCGGCCCAGCCAGCCTCCTGTCAGCAGGCTGACACCGCTCCCATCGCAGCCCCTGGCAGGTGAGAGGGAAGCATTAGCATATGGAGAACGGGGGAGGAGGCAGCGTGTCTAGGACTGTTGTGACTGAGCGGGCAGGCGAAGCCGGGGGGGTCTGAACGAATCCCCCCACAACCCGCCGTGCTCCTGCGGGGGCTCGGCAGCCCCAGGCACCGGGAGCTGCCCCCTGGGCAGGGCGGGGTGCTGGGCTCCCTGGGCAGGGTGGCAGGGGACAGGACACCAGCTCCCCAAGGAACACCCTGCACCCACCACTGCAGTGCTGGGACTGGGAGCCAGCAGGGGTGACTGATGGCTTCCCCCTGCCACCCTTCAGGCCTTGGCTGAGGAACCTGATCCCCAGGGGCGCCATGATCCCCTCCCACACCCCTCTGAGGGGGAGTTACTGAACCATCTCTGCCTAGGACATGAAAAAACCACCAGTGCTGGAGCCAGGGTGAAGCAGGGCACGAG
Source organism: Hylia prasina (assembly GCA_013397195.1). Lineage (NCBI taxonomy): Eukaryota > Metazoa > Chordata > Aves > Passeriformes > Sylviidae > Hylia > Hylia prasina. Next base: position 82,315 of record VYXD01015988.1, read on the forward strand.
TGACCCCAGGGGACAAGGGGGAGGCAGGTGGCAGCAGGAACAGGCCAAGGCCAGGATTTCCAAATGCCTGGAATCAAGGGCATTCTAGCCAGGAATCTGAGAAAGGGATATCCAGGAGATGGGCGCTTGCATGGCTGGAGGGGGCTGTGAGGGGCAGCCCCTCAGAAGGGCAAAGGGACAGGCAGGTGCCACCCCAGCATGGGGCAGGGAGGAAGCTGATGGCCACAGCAAGGGTGCAAAGAGCTGGGGGATTGCAGCCCTCACCCCTTCCTCGGGGGTGCCCTCCTTGGAGCTTTCCTGCTTCCCCTCTCAATCAGTTGCCACCCCCAGGGTCCCCCAGGAGCTCCCCCAGCCCCTGGGACAGCTCTGCACATCCCACGAGTGCTGCCCAGAGAGGAGCTGCTCTGCTGAGGCACCACTGCAGGCTGGGCTGCAGCAGGCAGAACAAGGTCCTGCTCAGGCAAAGGGTTGTTAATAGCAATGTTCAGCTTTGCCCCTGGAAGAAACAGGGATTTGAGCTCCCAGGAGCACAGCCAGTGGGGCAAGGAAGCTGGAGCCAGCCCAGGATGGCTTCCTGCCCTGCACACATCCCCACCCCACGGTGAGACCTCGGGAGCCATGTGATGCCCAACGGCTCCATCAGAAATATTTATTTAGCTGGTTTTTTTAGAGCTCAGGCTGGAAAAACCAAATAAGGTGATTTTTACCTTCTGGGGAGCTTTCCGCAGGCAAGGAGATAGAGGCCAGAGGGAGTGACAGATAGGCCCATCTGCAAGAGACTCTCTTCCTGCTTCCTGGGCTCTTCCCTGTTCCTCTGAGCTCTTTGGAGGTCCCGCTGTGGTCAGAGGGTCTCACCCCTATTTCCTGTGGCCTAAAGGGGAACTTGTTTCTGTACCTGAAATGCTAAATCCCTCTCTGTCCCCCACTGAGAGCATTTGTGTCATGCCCTGGGATTCAGGCCCAGTGCCCCAGGAGGGGAAGGAACCCAGAGGGGAGGGAGCCCCAAAGGAAGTCAGGGCCAGGGATGGGTAAGGGGCAGCTCCTGGGATGGAGAGGCCAAATGTGCTTGCAGAGATCAGCACCAGCTGCCTTCCACCAGGGCCACTGCCATGGAGGGACCTTCCCCCGGCATCCAAAGAGCTGGATCATGGAATCATGGCACAGCCCTGCTCCCCTCCCTGGGCTGGAGGGGGGATCCTCTGTACGGCCCCCGTGTTACAGGACAGCCTCACCCAGTGTCACCTGGGTAGCAGGACAGGGCGTGGGGACCCCAGGTCACCTGCAGGGCTGCAGTGACACACAGGGGCTGAGCTTCTGCAGCTAGTGGCACTCATTAAAGGAAGTGCTATATTAATTATTGACAGGTGGTAGCTCAGCCCCTAGCTCTGGCACTCGGCAAAACTTCCACTTGAGTTGGCTTGTGTGGCAGGGTGGGCCCTGTCCCAGGGGAGCTCCCTCCTCCTCCCTGGGCTCTGAAGGACCTGTCCAGTCTGAGGGGACCAAGCACTTGGGCCATTTGCCGCAGCCCACCAGGGGCCAGACAGCTTCTCTTTCCTCCCCCACTTCCCACTCTCTGCCAAATCCAGCATGTCACAGCTCTGGGAGGTGTGGAGGCATTGTCCCCACAGGTCTGCAGAAGGGCTCAGGACCAGCATGACCAGGGCCAAAGCAGCACACGCCCCGAAACTGAGGAGGTCCCAGGGGCATCCTGGACATGGCCTAGGCCAGGTTCCCACCTGTGCTGCTCCACTCTCCTCCCAAGCTGGAGTTGAGCCCACCCAGCACCCCATGGCTCCATTGGGATGGTCCTGGTAGTCCTGGTGCCATTCATCCCTGCAGCCCTGCCCGTGAGCTTGGATGGGATCCCCTTCTGCCCAAGGACTTTGGAGAACATCCCTGAGCTCAGGGATTTTACCTGAGGTTAATGGTTCTGATGGATGGCAGCTTTTGGCTCTTTCTCCAATAAAGGCACAGGGCTGGCAATGCCAGTGGGAGCTGCAAAGCCAGAGGCGGAGTTTGGACAAATCCCTTTCAGCTCTGGAGCTCTCACAGAAGCCAGAACACAGCTCATGCTGACCTGGGGAACTGACAGGACAGTTCCTGACAGGAACTCTGTTCCGCTGTGAGGTTTGGTCTTTCCTGTTTCATGGAATCCACAGTCAGTGACACAAGATGGAGAGGGACAAGTGCCTTTCACCTGCCGACAGGGACAGAATTCCCTTTGCAAGGGACTGGCTTCTGTTTTTACAACAGCTCCTGTGAACAGTGCTGGGACCAGGACCAGAAGAATCCTTTAAACTCTTTGCGTTCGTTCCCCAATCTCGCAGGTAGAAGAACAAAAGGATCATCTTGAGTCAGAGATTCCAAGATCACAGAATCATCAAATCATTGAATGGTTTCAGCTGGAAAGGAATATAAAGCTCATCGAGTCCCACTCCCTGCCCTGAGCAGGGACACCCTCCACTAGCCCAGGGTGCTCCAAGCCCCATCCAGCCTGGCCTTGGACATTGCCAGGGAGCCAGGGGCAGCCACAGCTGCTCTGGGCACCCTGTGCCAGGGCCTCAGCACCCTCACAGAGAAGAATTTATTCCCAATATCCCATCTAACCCTGCCCTCTGGCAGTGGGAAGCCATTCCTCCTTGTCCTGGCATTCCAGGCCCTCATCTGCAGTCCATCTCCAGCTCTCCTGGAGTCCCTTTAGGCACTGGAAGGGGCTCTGAGCTCTCCCTGGAGCCTTCTCTCTAGATGAGCATCCCCAGCTCTCCCAGCCTGGCTCCAGAGCAGATGGGAGCATCTCCATGGCCCTTTCTGGACTCACTCCAAGGCAAAGGGACCTTCTGCAACAAGCAGCTGCTGCCTACAATCCCTGCCCCAAAATCAGGTAGCTGCTGAAGAGATGAGGTGGTTTTGATTGAGTCATGGGCAGTGCATTGCAGGCCACCTCCCACCCTGGACTCATCCTGTTGGATTCCAGAGTACTCCTTCCCAAGATCCCAGCCTGGCACAGATTCCTTCGTCGGTGTTCCCAAAATGTAGATGTTTAAAGAGCTCCACCCAGCCTTACTTAAAAGCCACATGAAATTTTCATGCTGTCAGTCTGCAGGGACGAATTTAATGCTGTTTAATAAAGGCTGATGGTGCCTGAACTTCACAGCAGAGTTCCTTGGCAGACTCCCTGGTGGAGGCAGTTCTCATCCCCACTGCCTCTTTCACTTGATCTGTCAGCATGAGGAACAAGCCCTGGTGAGCCACGTGTGCTCCTGAGACAGCAGAGGAAGCCCTGTGTGTCTGTGGGTATTTTGTGCAAATGAGTCAGCATGGTGAAAAGCTGTGTTCTGGGTTTTACACACTGTCAGGTTTTGCTCTGAACCAGGCTGGTCTGGGTTAGAGAACCAGATAAATGCTGCTCCCACCTCCCAGGAGTCTGGGACAGAGCTGGGGAAAGCCAACAGAACTGGACAGGACAGAGCCCAGTGTGAGCCTGCCCAGGCTGTGCCAGTGCTCACCTGGGAGCCCAAACTGCTGCACCCAGTACAGGTGTGTCAGCACCTGGCACTGCCTGAGCAGAGCCCCCAGCACAGAGACCCTGCCCAGAGCTGGCTCCAGGCTCGGCTGCAGACCTCTCCAGCCCAGCCTGGAGCCCCTTGCAGCCCCAGGAGCCCCTCACACCAGCCGTGGGCCAGGCTCCAGCCCATGGGCAAAGGCTCCAAGGCCACCCAAGGGCTGCTCCCAGCACATCCAGAGCAGGTTTGGAGCCTGTCCCAGCACATCAGTCAGACAGACCGGGCTGGGATTTTGACTATGGCATGGCAGAGTCCCAGTTTGAGGGGACCGAAGGAGAAGAGGCCCCCAGAGGCCTCCCTGGGCACTTCGTGTTTGAGATGTGAGAGCCACCAGTAAGATCTGGGAGCCACATGGGATCTCAGACCTGGTCTGTTCAGGAGACTGGAAGCTTCTGGGATAACAAACCCACCCAGGGCTCAGATATGGCACCAGGCTTATTATTTCCAAACTGAGATGGATCAAGTCAGATGGCAGGAGGGTGGGAAGGGGCAAGGCAATCATTTCCTCTCCCCATCTGGAATCACAGCCTGAGCTGGGGGACAAATCAGGGCCAGTGCTTCACCCACCAGGAGCCAGCTCTGGGCACTGCCAGGGGACAGCACAGACCTGCCATTATTGAGGGACACATTCTCCCACAGGTTCTTCTCCTGAGAGGAAAGGAGGAAGGGGGCAAACAGAATATCCCACTGGAGTTACAGGTCTGGAATTCAGAGTTCTTGGCTTTGAAAGGTGTCAGTGGCAAATGCCTCTGGGCTGCAGGACCAAAAGGCATCCTGAGAATGGCATGAGGCAAGGAGTCAGGTAGGCACCTCTTAGACATGAGCAGTCACCCCAGGACTGTGTCACCATCTCCCAGACAGATTGGGAGTATCTCCCAGTGTCAGCCAGAGACAGAGGCAGGAGGTTCCTGCTGAGGAATGATCAACCAGGGCTTCACCTGCTTCCCCTCGATGGTGCAGGTCCATGACAGGGACACCACGTGGGTGTCACAGCATACCAGGCTGGCACACGCAGGGGGGACCTGCCCACAGCCCTGCAGTGCCAGCAGCACCCACAGCCTGCTGGTGCCCACCTCCCCTTTCCCCCGGGTTCTGGAATGTCAGGGCACGGATGCAGCTCCAGCCCTTGGAAATCAGAGTGGAAATAATCTCAGCCCAGAGAGCAAGCCCTGCTGTGCTCTGTGACAGGAGCAGCTCCTTGGTGCCTCGGCTGAGCTCAGCCCTGAGGCAGCCCCAGTGTCCTCCAGCGTGGCCCCGCCGGCATGGCTGTGGATCCCTGTGTTCCTCTGGATCCTCTCCGGAGCAGGAGCCGGAGCACCAGGCCAGGTCCTGCACTTGTGTTCAGATCTCTGAGCCCTTCAGACACTGCCCAAGAGCAGTGGGAGCCACAGGTGCTCCTGTCCTACATTCAGAGGCACAGCACCATCTGGTTATTCTGGGATGAGCACCTGCCTCCTCTCTCCAGCGACAGCAGTGCTTTGCCAAGAGGTCGGGGTGGGAGGGCTGCGGGCAGGAGGCACCACGCCAGCCCCCGAGCAGCAGGGCTGCCCCTGCCCTCCTGCCCCCTCACCTCTGGCTCAGCCACCCCTGCTCGCTGGGGCACCCCTGAGAACAGGATGGTCCCCAGGCCTGGGGTGGCACTTTGTCCTCTCCTGGGCACCAGGGGCTGCAGCCAGGGAGCAGATCCTGGCAGGACACAGCAGCTAAAGGAACAAACAGTCATCAGCAGCTTGGACAGCCGTGGGCACTGCACAGACACAGTGCTGGCCAGGACATGAGGATTATCCTTCTCCATCAGCAAAAAGCACTATGGGAGTGCTGGCATCCACCTGGAAAGCCATCAGGGACAGTCAGGAGGAAATTTCTCATCGAGATGGGCTGCTGCTGCTCAGCATTTGCTCCTGGGAGGCTTTGCCTTAGGTCCCTGGGTCCCCTTGAAATAACAAGATTTTTATACTCCATATCTTTATGCCTGGAAGGAGGGCACAGGTCTTTGAAGCTTCCCCAGGAAATTCATTTGCCCTTGGCCTCGGCTGGCTAGGCTGGGCAGTCAGACCAGGGTGGGTTTAGGTGGTCAGACCACAGTGTCTGTGGCAGGGAAACTAGCAGGAAGGTACAATAAAATGGACTCAGGCCACCCTGATGCAGGGGACTCCCTCCAGACAGCACCCTTGGATCCCCAACAGCACTTCATTGGCTTTGCCAAGCCTCACTGGGCTCCTGGTGTGTCAGTCCCTTCACCAGCTCACACCATGGAAGAAAAACCTAGCAGCACCCTGGCAGCACCAGGAGGAGCAGGAGGAATGTTTCCTGCTCATGTGAAAACAAATTTTCCTCTGCGGCAGCTTACGCTGGGCTGGGGGTGACTGCAGAGCCACCTGCCCTAGTGCCACAGCTCTGGGGACATCCTGGGAGGAGCAGGCACCTCTTGGAGCCCCTCCGAGTGCCTAAAGGGGCTTGTAAAAAAGAGAGAAAGCGATTTTACAAGGGCAGATAGGTACAGGACATGGAGCAATGGTTTCAAATGGGAAGAGAGTAGGTTTAGATAAGACACTGGGAAGGAATTGTTCCCTGTGAGGGTAGGGAGGCCCTGGCACAGATTGCCAAGAGACGCTGTGGCTGCCCCATCCCTGGAAGTGTCCAAGGCCGGGTTGGACAGGGCTTGGAGCAACCTGTTCAGGTGGAAGGTGTCCCTGCCATGGCAGGGGACGGAGTGAGATGATCTTCAAGGTCCCGTGCAGCCCCAGCCATGCTGGACTCCAGGGCCGTGTCCTTGCCCAGCAGACTCCCCGGGGCAGTGTCTCTGCAGCGCTGCCGGCTCCAGGCTCTGCAATGCCTGCCTGGGGAGGGGAGGCTGACCTTGTCCTATATTTTAAAGGCCACTTTTCATCTACAAAAAGCAGCCAAACGAGGGCAGCAGCAGGGAGGAGAAGGATGAGCGATGCAGTGCAGCGCCAGGCACAGGCGATGTGCCTCCGTCCCCTCCCGGGCACGGCAGGGCCTGGGAAGGGGCTGCTGCAGCCCTACTCCCCCTCCTGCCCAGCAGCACAGCTGTGGGAGGCAGGGAGGGCAGCAGGGAGAGGCCGAGGGGCAGAGCAGGGGGGTTGGGACCCACAGCCCTGGGCCAGGGTCCCTGAGTCGCTGCCACCAGGGATTGGTGCAGCACCCCTGGCACAGAAGGCACGGCCCCCTGGTCCAGCCTTGCTCTGGGTCTCAGACATCCAGGGAGTGCCAAACCCCACCAGGAATGTGAAGCAGGACCCCAGTACATCACACAGACATCCTGCAGGTGACCATCCCTATTTCCTCAATGAAAGGTAAGAATTCTCTGCAAGGGAACCCAGTTGCACCCAGACACTCCAAATGTGTCCCCCAGCCTGGTTCAAAACTTCAGGACATCAATGGAGAAGCCCAAGTGCATGGTCAGGGCAGCACAAACCTGACGGTGACACCAAGACACCTCCACCACTTCCCAAGGGCCCTCCAGGCACGTGTCCTGACCCTGTGAGCAGCACTGGCCCAGGGAATGGCTGGACCCTGTCACTGCCTGTCCAGGGCCCAGGCAAGAGCCATCCCGGCTGTCCCATCTGCTGGCACAGGGCTGGGGATGTGAGCTCCTCCAAGCATCTTGTGCTGCAGCTGTGAGCTCTCACTCCAGGCTCTGGAAAGCACCTCAGAGATATTCTTGGGCATTTTGCTGCTTCAGGGCTTTGATGACAAGTGCACTGCTTGGCTGGCAGGGGCCACAGCTTCCCTCCTCCCAGGAAGTATTAGCAGAAGAAAGGAAGGCTGCATTAGGAGGCTGATGGTCTCCATTCAGTCTCCCATTTTCTGGGAGGACGGATTGCTCAAGTGCAGCCATTACAGAGGAAAGCAGGTCCTGCCTCCCAGCCCTAAAATTGGAAGCTTTGCTCTGGTTTAAACAATTCAAGAATTCCTAGAGAGAAAGGCCAAGATGTCTGCAGAGGAAAGGATGGGGAAGGCCAGAGCAGGGGTGCCAAGGGGTCACAACTTCTGCACCTTTAATCCAGAGGCAAAACATTGCTCTGCACACAGGGCCCTGCTAAAGCCCAGCCTGGGGCACTGCCGGGCCCTCCCTGTGCATCCCTGCCTGATGTGGAGGTGTGTAAAACCTGGAAGTGCCACTGGAGCACCAGTCTGGGATGGCCTCCTGCTCTCCTTCCTCCAGCCCCTCCCTCCCATCCACTCCTCCCACACTGCCAGCTGCTCACAAACGTCGAGGGTGCCACAGTTTGTGACATCTCTCCCTGCTGGGAGCCCCCAACACTGGGGATGAGGGAGCCAGAGCTGAGGGAATGTTTCCCAAACACCTGGGGGCTGCTCTGAAGTGCAGGCAGGGGGGTCAGCCCATGAGGCTGTGGCTGCTCAGAGTTCCAGACTCCCCTAGAGATGCTCTCAGAGAAGTTCTCAGACTTTTTGCCTCCAACACTGGCCACAATTTGAAGTAAAAAGGGAGGTTTTAGCCAGGTGGGGCTCAGGGTTCTCCCAGGTAATGAGTGACAGGACAAGAGAAAAAACCTCAAGCTGCATCAGGGGAAATCTGGGCTGGAAATTAGGGAAAAATTTCTTCACAGAAAGGGTGTCCAGGCACTGGCACAGCCTGCCAGGGCACGGTGGAGTCACCATCCATCGGGGTGTTCAAAAGCCATGTGTCTGTGGCATGTGGGGACAGAGGTTAGTGGTTCCTTGGCAGGGCTGAGGGAACAGCTGAACTCGAGGATCTTAAAGGTTTCTCCAGCCAAAATGAAGGGCACTGAGTCCTTGGTGGCACAGCTCTGGGGTCAGGCTCAGGCTCTACACCCATGGCATCAGCTCCTTTGGGATAAGCTCAGGGCTGCAATCCATGAATGGCACCAAACCTGGGAACAGAGCTTCCTTTAGGAGACACCAACCTCCTGTTTGTTAGTGCCTGCTGTGCCAGTGAGCCAAGGGCTGGGCAGGAACTTACAGGGGTGCCCAGCGCCGTGGAGGAAAAGAGGCACCAGGATTAGCTGGAGCCAACAGAGAAAAGAAAATATAGTCCCAAAGCCACTTCTGTGAAAATCCCCCGCTGTGTCTGGAGGAAAGGTAGGGCAGGGAGTCCGGAGGCTGTGCTGAGCTGCGCAGGTGCAGCATGAGCTCCAGGGGCTGCAGCAGCCCCAGGGGCAGTCCTGGTGCTCATTGTCTCTACCAGGGGTTAGGCTCAGTTGTCATTAATGTTAATGGTGGGTAAATTATGTACACTGTCCATTAGCATGTGGCATCCCCCAGCCCTGCTGCTACTGCCAGCCAGCATCCCCGGGCACCACAGCACCAGTGACCTGCTCACAGAGCCAGGGCTGCAGATCAAAGGGTTTTATTCTACTAAAACCACAAAACTCATAGCAAACATGAGAACAGTCTGGCCTGGGGAGCCAAGCCCTCCTGCCAGTGCAGGGCAGAGTCTGAGAGGAGGGACAAGCAGCACTGTCACCTCCCTGCACATGTGACAGAGGAGCCCAAAGGGGGGGTTGCCCTCTGCTATGGGAGCACAGAACGCTTTGGGTTGGAAGAGACCTCAAGAACCATCTCGTTCCACCCCCTGCCCTGGGCAGGGACACCTTCCACTCTCCCAGGCTGCTCCAAGCCCCATTCAGCCTGGCCTTGGACACTGCCAGGGATCCAGGGGTAGCCACAACTTCTCTGGGCAGCCCCAGAGCTGGATGCAGTACTCCAGGTGGGCCAAGGTAGAGCAGGTGAAGGGAGGAGCCACGTCCTGACCACCTGATGCTGTTCAAGATTACAACAACACGACTCTGACTCAGAAGGCTGACAATGACTCCTTTATTTTTAGTTATTTCTTTCCTTTTATGCTATTCTACAAAGGACAACCTAATGGGTGGAGAAAAGATAAACTTCTTTACCTATATTGGTTAAGTCAGAGGGACGTCAAGAAGAAGTCCCTCCTAGGGAAAGGAATGTAAACATAGGTTACAGTTAGGAAAACATGTCTCTTGTTGACAGAACAGTCTTTGGGAAAGAGTTTCAGAGAAGCCAAAACATTACAGGCACAAACCAGGGCTACAACCACCCATCCTCTCCCCAGGATGGATCAATCCTAGCCCTGACCTGGAGACATCAATCCCATCACGGTCTAGATCCAGCCTCCCCAATCTCCTTCCCACATCTCCCTCTCTATTTTTTTTCTCATGAGATTCTCTGCTCCTTGGATTCTGCTGCTGTCTCCTGTCACTGCTGGTATGAGCCCAGGTCACATCACCCTGTCATTGCCCAGCTCCCGATTCCCTGGCACACGGTGTCCCGGTCGGGAGGCGGCTCCGCACAGCCCCGCGCTCCCCTCGCAGCAGCATTCCTGTCTGTCATCTTCCTCGTGCTGCCAGCTCCCTGCTCTGCACACAGGGACGGCCTGGATGGCTGTCCTGGTGTGGGGCAAATTTGGGAGGAGCCCTCTGAATGGGGTTCTTCTGGAAAGCAAGCCCAAACGGCCCCTCCCCCAACTGGTCCAGGAAAAAAAATCTCCTTAGAGAAAAGTGGAAAAAACCTATTTATTTAGCAAACAAAGTGCCCACAAGCATAAAAAATGAATAGCATGAAACTACAAAACCTCTTGCTGCTCTGAAGAGAGATGGTAAATTCAGAAAGTCCTTGCCGTGGGTGTTGCTCAGCTCTCCCAGTCTCTTGTCAGTCCCTCCAGCACTGGAAAATGCTGTCCTGGGCCCCAGTGGGCTGCAGGTGTGTGCTCCTGGTGCTCTTCTGGGTTCAGTCCAGAGCAGGTTTAAACAGTCCCAAGAAAAAGAAAAAAAAACAGTCCAGGGAACTTCTCTGCCTCAGCTAAAAACTAAAAGCACAGGAGATCTCTGTCCTGCTGTCTGTGCTGCAGACAGCACAGTCCAGGAGTAGAATGCGGAGGAGTGAGTGCAGTTTCTGAAAACAAAGTATGCGCTTCTCTTTCTCCCTGCCTTGCTCTCAGAACCAGTCCCAAGGACACAGAACACAATCTCCAACACAAACAGAACAGATGATTGGGAATACAAGAGTCATAAAGTCACCCCAGGACAATGGCCTGCGGCTTCCCACTGCCTGTTGCATCCTGCTGCTGCAATAGTGACCTGTGCCTGGGGGCCCGGAGCACTCTGCTAATGAAGGGCTGAGATAAAGGACAGGAGAAAGGGTCCCATTTGGAAATCTGAGTGCTGTTTATTGTCTGCATCGTGAGTACAGCCTCGAATGAGTTCCAGGGATGAGAGCCAAAATAGGGCCAAGGATCCAGAGTTATATAGCAGATAAAAGGGGTGATGCTGAGGATCAAGGTCCAATAAGGATGGGGAGAAAATGGTGAAGAGGGGTGAAACCAGGGGGACTAATGGGATCACAGGAGTGGAACACTGCAGCAAAAATAACCCAGTGGGGTTCAAGGGAAGGAAGAACATTCTAGGAAGGGTGCATACATGGTGAATGGGGCTGAACAGGGTGACATAGCTTGACAAACCAATGAAAGAATGAAAACTAAGAAATATTAACATGTGGCTGCAAAGGCCCATGGGAGGAAGGTTTTTCTCACCCTAATCTAAAGGGTGTCTCTCCTGGTGGCAGGGCCCTGGGCCTCCCCACTGCCCATCCACACACGGAGATTTCCCATGGGCAGAGCTCTGGGTGCTGCTGCTCTGCTCCATGTCCCATGCCCAGGGCACAGCTGAGGGGCCAGGGCGATGCTGCCCAGCAGCAGAAGCAGCAAAGTGAATTCTGCTTTCCACTTCCTGCCACCACTGTGACTGTGCCCCTGAGGGGCACTTGTGACACTCCACTGAATTTAGGTGTAGGCTGGAAAAGTCCTCCAAGATCATCAAATCCAACTTTTCCACCAGCACTGCCAGTGCCACCACTAAATCATGTCCCCAGATGCCACAACGACACCTTCCTTCAACACTTCCAGGGATGGTGACATCACCACTGCCCTGGGCAGTCTGTTCCAATGCCTGACCACCTTTTCCACGAAGAAATTTTCCCAGCTATCCCATCTAAACCTCCCCTGGTGTAACCTGAGGCTGCCAGAACCAGGACACGCTACACAGGGAGCAAAGAACCCTTGGAACGTCCCACTGCCCTCCTCTCCCAGCACTTGGAGCCAGGCTGCCCACCCTGCCAGCTGCTCCAGATGCCACATGAGGGCTCTGCAGCTCCCTCCTTTGCCTGACCTGGGAGGAGGATGGAGGCACAGACAGAAAGGGTTCACAGCTGAGGAACTTCACAGTGCCAGTTGTGAGCAGGGACAGACCATGGCAGGAGCCTCAGCCTGTCCTCTACCATTCACCCCAAATTCCCAGGGCAGTGCCAAGCGCCATGCTTGGAGCACAAGCCCTTTAGCCAAGAAACAGTTTCCAGCCAGAATATGCAAGGAGGGAAGAGCAGAGCCTTATGTGGGACAGAGGCATCCAGAAGAACCTGCTCAGTCCTCAGGGGATGAGGCACCTTCCAGACAGTCCTCCTGCCCCTGCAGCTGGCCCCAGCACACAGAGCAGGAGGGGACAAGGACTCACCACGGCCATCTCCAAACCCACAGACCCCTCAGCATGAGAACAAGGCAGATGTTGCACTCTCCCCAGCCAGACACATCTGGGGGGTTTCCTCAGGCACAGCTGGCAGATGTTTGCCCAATTCTCTCTGAAGTTTTCTCTCTCATAGCTCTGGTCTTTACAACACCCTGTGAGGAGCTGCTTTCCAAGCAAACCTGGGGCTGGTGGAAGGAGGCTTTGAGGTCATCAGATGCTCCCCAGCAGCTGACCTGGGTCTCACCTCTCCTCCTCTCTGGTTTCTCAGAGAGGCTGTTCAGCAGTGCCTGTTGTACCTGAGACTCAGGCACAGCCCCTCCATCTCCAGCATCACACTGTCCCCTCCACAGCCCCACCAGAGCAGCAGCAGGGACACTGACTCACACTGGGATCACAGAGGGGGACACGGACAGACTGACAGCACTGAGGGCACTGTCCAGGCCAGCTGGATTACCTGACCAGGTGTGGTCACCAGAGCTCCTGGAGTCACCCAGAACTGAAATGCCAAGGTCTCCTGCAGGCCCCACAGAGGGCAGCTGTCCCAGCAGCCCAGCACAGGGACAAGGGGACAGAGAGCCCTGGTCCTGCCCACAGTCCCCAGGAAGGAGGAATGAGTCAGTGCTCGAAAGGCCACTCATGCGTGGTGTGGGTGGAGCAGAGCTGCAATTTCTTTCCCAGGAGATTACACTCCTTGCAAACCCCCCTTTGTTTATTTGTCCTTATGGAACACAGCAATTACTCGCTCCCCAACTCCCCCGCACCCGGGGCTGCCACACGTGGGCAGGGGACACTCACACCCTCCCGGTGTGCCAGGCTGGCAGCACAGCACTCAGCCAGGGCCAGGAGCTCCTCTGGGACTGATGTGACACTGAGGAGTGAGGAACTGACCACCAGCTTCACCCCTGGGCCACAGGACTCCTGCAGCCCCAGTTCTGAGGAGGACGCCTGGGGTGTGGCAGGCAGAGGGACCCAGGGGTGCCCAGCAGTCAGACACAGCCTGGCTGGGGCGCTGCTGGGAGAGAGGCAGGAGGATGCTGGAAGGAGCCTCAGGGCTCCTCCTGGCTCTGTGGCACTCAGTGCAAGCTGAGATGGTGTCACCCCATGTCCCCAGTGAAATGCAGGTGGCAACTCACTGCCAGCTGCAGACAAACAGAGCTTTCAGTGCTGGGGACACTCCATGACACTTCCTAGGGACAGCTGCAAAGTCCCTGCTCTGAACAGAGCCCTGGGGCTGCTGATTGAGCCTGCAGGAGCCCTGTCCTGGCCCTGCTGGGGTGGCCACCACCTCAGCCAGTGCTAGATCCTGCCCTGCCTGGGACTGGGCTCAGGGACAGGGAAGGAAGGGAATGTGCTGAAGGGCTGCCAGAAGCAGGGCTGGTCACAAGCCAGGCTGTCCTCTGGGGACGGGACAGGGCTGAGGACAGCACCCAACTCACTCCACACTCAAATATTAAAGCTGCCTTCAGTCAGCATCACAGAGTGCAGGGCTCCTCCAGGAGCAGCTTCAGGCACTCCTGTGAGAGAATGCAAATCCAGCAGATGTTGTCCAGGCAGGATGGAAAGAAAGCAGAACCACTCCAGGAAAGGTCACCTCCAGGAAAAGCTCCTCCTGCTGTCCTCTCCATGAGCTCTCCTTGCTTGGAAGGACACAAGAAGGATTATTTCTGAAGTCTCCCCAGCACATGGCACCTGCACTGCCTGAGGCCTCTGCTGCCCACCAAGAGGACACAGGGAAGCACCAGTGCCCCATTTTCTGCCAGGAGGTGCCCCCAGAGCAGCCTGCACCCCCCAGACCCAGCACAGCCTGTGAGACTGATGGGCTGCATCTACTTTGGCACCCAATTCCTCCACAGCACACAGAGTCCAGGGCAATATCGTGGTGTCCCCTGGCAGGGTCACCCTTGCACATGTGTCACCCTCCAGCTCAGAGCACATCCAGCTGCTGGGGCTGGAACAGAGATGTCCCTGTGGCTCTGCTCCAGCCCTGGGGGCCACCACAGCACAGGGTCCCAGCCCCCCTCACCCTGCTGGGCCCTGGGAGAAATCCTGCCTCTCCAAGTCATCTTCCCACCAGCACATTTCTCATCCCCAGTGTGGAACTGGGACTCCCATGGGCACTGGCCCTGCTGCAGAGACCTTTCCCTGGCTGCTCACAGCCCTGGTGCCCTGTCCCAGCACATGGAGGGAGGAAGAGCTGTGGGGTTGGAGGCAGAGATCACCTTGCTCAGCCCTGTCAGATTTTGCTGTCCTTCCTTATGCCAAACACCACCTGCCTTGCCTTGCCCAAACCCCACTGCCCACACAGGTTCTCATCTCACCTCACCCCCTCACACATCCCCCAGAACTGCCTTCTCAGTGTCCTCTTGCTAAATCCAAGCATTTGCATTCTCCCTTCTCAACCTACTCCTGACCCCTGTCCTGATGCCAGAGGCCACCATCCACATTGGGGAAGGCCTTCAGAGCAAGCCACTACTCTGCTCCCTAGATCTGCAGGGGCTTCATGCTCTCATGGAGATCCCACTGGATGTTTCCTTGGGCTGCTGGTGCCACACAGGGACACCAGAGCTGGGAGGGAGAAAAATACTTCCAGCACCTCCTCAGCCCTCAGCCCAGCCCATGGTCCCTCCAGTCCTGCGCCACCACACCTGCAGTGTGCCAGCTCTGCTTTGTGCCTCCATCCCTGGCAAAGCAGCCTCCATCTCTGCCTTTGCCTCCACTCATCTCTGGTGATGCTGTGGCACCGTGCTGGTCACACTCCTGTGTCCCACCCCACAGGACAGGCTCCTGCCACATGTCCTGGGCCAGGGCTCTGCAGCCACCCCGCCAGGCAGGGGCCAGTACCTGGGCACCCTCCACATGCTCGTTCCTGTTCCCATTGGGAAGCAGCCAGGTCGGGGAGGCAGGGAAGGCACGCAGAGCTCTGCATTTTCCACCACTGCATTTCCCCACTAATCCACAGGAGCAGGAGAGGCCGGGATCAGCAGCAGAGGGAGAAACCAGGAGCGTGGGGGGAAGGAGAAATGGCTCTGGAAGCCAGGCACAGACACAGGGGCCGGGTGCCCCGCAGTCCTCAGGCAGGATCTGACCAGCAGAGCCTGTTCCTGGGCACTTGCCTCACCCCACTCCATGCAGGACAAGTGCTGGCATCACTTGATGGCCACAAGCCCTTGTCACAGTAAGGGCTGAGCAAGTCCTGTCCCAGCAGCCAGGCTGGATGCAGCCAGCCCTGCTCACACCCTCAACCAAAGCCAGCTCCTGCCTGGGAGCAGCCCATTGCCGGGACACCTTGGGGACATCCAGCAGGGGCACTTCACACCTGCTTTGCTGTACACCTTTGGGGTAAATGCAGCCAGAGGCTCCGGGGCAGCCCTGGGGCCTTTCCCAGGGGTTCCTCCCTCCATCACCTCCCCTCCCGCCCTGCAAGAGCAGAAACCACTCGAACCTCACCCACCAGGGACAAGAGGGACAGGGGAGGTTCCAAGGAGGACGGGGAGGAACCAGGGGGAGAAGCTGAGCCCAAACCTCCCTGCCTGCCCGGGACCTTCAGCTGTGGGATGCACACACTGGAGTTGCCCTCTGTGAGCACCTTGGGCTGCACATGCAGCTCTGAGGGACCCTCCTGGGGCACAGGCAAAGCCACTAAAAGATGCTTTCACTGTGTTGGAAAACATACCAAGTTTTAATTGTTCTATTTTGAGTCAGGTTTGTTCGCCTTTGTTCCTTGGGGGAAGGGAATTGAACTTTCTTTTCAGCAGATTGGTCCAGCAGGCCTGACAAGCTTGAACAACTCAACAGTCTGGCAGTAGCACAGAAGATACACAAAAGACAATGACCATTAATGACCACCAACTCAAACACCACCCCTGGCATGGTAGGAGATACCTGATCTGGGAAAAGAGAGCTAAGAATGAGAACCTAATTAGCATCAGAGGTGAAGAGATCAGTAAGCAACAGGAAACCAAATACTGAGAACTGCACAAGGTGGGACCAACAAACATTGAACCACGCATTTCTATGGGTTTTAATGTGTAAGTATCTGAAAAATCTAGTAAAATTCATGAGTGATGCAGTGATTTTCTCTGCATTCCCGGGCAATGTGTGTATGAAATGATCTGTTGCACATCCTGGCCAGAACAACATCCTGGCCTGAATAAAGTAACGCCTTTGATTCTCTAACCCTAAAAGTGGTGTTGGAGAGGTTTTGTTTTTCCTGCAATTTTGGTGACAACTGGGTGGTGATCATGGAAAAAAAATGGTTTACTGCTGGCATGTGACAAAACCTTCCATCTCCTTCCATCTCCTCCCAGTCCTCAGGTGTGGGGAGGCTGATGAGATGAGTCTCATTAGAGCTGGATGAGGAGCCCTGCCACAATCAGAGGAGCTGAAGGAAAGGGAGAGGAAGGAAAAAAAATGTAAATCAAAGGTAGCTTTTCCCTTGGAAGTTTAAAAGTATCTTTGTAGGGAACAATGGATAATAAGGAAGGTGGAACATCTTTTGCTAATGCAGGAGCTCTTGACCTACCCAATTCTGCTGAGAAATGAATTGAGTGAGAGCCCCAGAAGGAACTTTAGATGCACTGGTTATTGGTCTTGTTAAGAAATTCAGTCCATTAAATGAACACACTTGGGCAGTGAGAAGTTTCAGCAGTGCTGAACATGCAGAGCCCTCCCCAGTGAGCTGTGCTAATGAAATAAAGCCATTAGAGGCCCCGAGTGACCACCCAGCACAGCTGGGTGATGTGTTTAACTGCTCCCTGCTGCAATGACTGCACAGGCAAGGTCTCTCAGAAGTCTGTGGAGCTCAGCAGACTCTCAAGTGATGTTTTTTAAATCCTGAAGTGGCTGTCTGAAATACAAAACAAAAATACCCCCACACAGGAGGCTGTGCTTCACACAAATGGAAAAATTGAGCCCAAGGGGCCGCCCAGCAATTCTGCCTGACTCCTCTCCCAAGGTTTGCCAGCTCGTGCCTTTTCCATCCCCTCCTGCCCAGGTGCCAGGAATTCACTCCAGGGACATTTGTGGATCTCACAGAGGTGGTCAGGCAGTCCTGTGGCAGCAGCCTGTGTCCCTGCCCTGGTCTGGAGCCACTGACTACAGGTGGCAGAGCAGGGGATCCCATCCCATCCCATCCCGTCCCGTCCCGTCCCGTCCTGTCCCGTCCCATCCCATCCCATGGGATGTCTGTGAACAGCTCACATCACTCCCAGGGCGTAAGAACTTACCCAGAGAAGGATTTCAGCACTGAGTGAATACATATTAATGTGGCCCCATAAAATCCTCCATCAAACCTTATTAAGGATAATTCATTTCTGTCGCTGGGAGCAGCTGGGCTCTGCCTGGAGGGAACCCCTGACCCGAAATGCAGGTTCTTGCAGGGCTGTGTGGGGCAAAGCCAGCCCTGGTGCTCCACGGATCAGGCAATCCTGGGGGCTGGAGCAGCTCCCAGCTGGGATGCCCAGGACAGCTCAGGCCACGTCACAGCGTTCAGCCATGAGGCAGCGCTCCCAGGATAACCCTGGGATAACAATTCCTTGGAATGACTGGGGTAGGGCTGTCTCCTGCTAGCGTGCTAGCCAGGCACGAGGATTCCCTGCAGGCAGTGCTGAGCACACAGGGACGGACCAGGAACGCAGAGATATTCCCGTAGCACAGACGCAGCAATTCCAACATCCGCCACCAAACCTGTGAGGATGGAGCCACCCAGAGGTCCCTTTCCTGCTCTGACACCCCTGCTCTGCACAGCAGCAGCTTTCCCTCTCTGCAGCGAGCATTTGCTCCAGCCAGCCGAATTTTAACAGCAAAGCTGGATTTGAAGCCCCTGAGGATGCTGCTCACGGGAACCATCCCCAAAAAGGCAGCACAAGCAGCCCCTCCCTCCCAGAACACAAGGAAAGGTATTTTTGGGGAAGCAGTAAGAACTCCCACCATTAATAGGACTGCTCCTGGAACATTTAACTCACCAGCTTCTAGCCAGGCCAGGGAAGAGAATGAGCAATTGCACATAAAGGGCAGAGTCCCACAGGAACTCCTGTCCTGGCTGGCCTGAGGCACCCAACATTGATTCCTGAAAACAATTATTGGGAATTCCCACTGTTCAGACTCCCAAAATGGTTTGGGTTGGAAAGTACCTTAAAGATCAACCCATCCCCTGCCCTGGGCAGGGACCAGGGACACCTTCCACTATCCCAGACTGCTCCAGCCCCCGTCCAGCCTGGCCTTGGGCACTTCCAGGGATCCACGGGCAGCCACAGCTTCTCTGGGCACCCTGTGCCAGGGCATCCCCACCCTCACAGGGAACAATTCCCTCCCAATATCCCAACCAATCCTACCCTCTGCCAGTGGGACGCCATTCCCTGTGTCTTGTCACTACATGCCTTTGTTTAAACAAAGATAATTTCATTTAAAAAAAAATCTTCATAGGATGAAACACGTCAGATTCTCAAGGAAATTCCTGTCCCCCAGAGATCCTTTCCCAACAGACATGGCCACCTTTTTGCTTGTTCATGTGCAAAAAGAATCCCCAATTCTGTCCAGTCAAAAGAAACAGCTCTTGTTTTGTGCATCATCTGAAACCTCCACAAATCCATGTCTGCTGGGAAGGGATGTCCTTTCCAAACCCAGCTTTTCAAGAATAATATCCTTGACACACCTTTTTTCCAAATCTCTTCAGCCTCCTGTGTGCCCACAGCTACACCCAGGTTAAGCTTTCCTGGATGCTCCAGGCTCTTCCTTGCACTTCCAGCTGCTCCTCAGCTGGGGGAGAAATTAGGGATTTTTGAATAAAAACCAACAACAACATCCTTTATTTTATTTATTTAGAAGCTTGAATGTTTTATGTATTTATTGTAATGTATAAAAATCCAGAAATTCTCTTTATGCTGCCCTCCCCCAAAGGTGTGCAGGCAGAGCCATCACAGCCTGGAGGGGAGAGGTAGCTTTTGCTATTAAAAATCAACAAATGTAGCTAAACCTGCCTTTGGGGGAGGGAAAAACACTAAAAATGCTGAAACCTTTAGCATAGAACTACGTCCCTTTCTGGGGAGCCCCACACATGCCACGGGCAACCAGTGCCCCCCAACCTCCAGCCCAGGGGGTTTAAGGGGCACCAGGCTCCCTCCCCTCACCTTCCCACTCTTCACTATCCCTCCTTTACAAATACCAGCTGATTTCGTGAATTATTTAATGGCATAACCTTTCCAGGCAGACACGGTGAGCAAATTGCAGAGGGGCACTGAGGGACATTCCCACCCGCTGGCACCTTCCTCCTGCCGGGGCAGCCTGGCCTGGCCCCTGTGGGAGAGCTCACCGAGGGGGGAAACATTCCAGGGCCGTGGCTTCAGGGCTCTGAAGGCTGGGAGATATCCCAGCACTGCTGTTAAACGTTCCCAGTTTGTTCCGTGCAGGACAGGGGAGGCATTGCCCTGGCACGGAGCCGAGGGAAGGGAGCCTCGTTTCCTTCTGTCCCCCTGTCCCTTGCTGCCTGCCCGGAGCCAAGGCCTGCCAGGGGCTGTGGCTCAGGGTTTTGGTTCCCCGTCCATGGTTCCCTGAGCCCTAGCTCAGCTCCTCGGGAAGGGGAAGGTGCCAGCCCTGCAGGATGCAAGGCGTTCCTGCCGCAGCTCCTCCCTCAGGAGCGCCCTGAGCCCCAGGAGCGGCACCAGCCCCCCAAAGCAGCGCCTCCATGGATTTTTCCTGCTATCGATTAACCCAGATGGGGTTTATTTGCACGGAGCTGCCTTGCGGCTCATTAGCGCTGTGCTAATGAGGCCTCTGCGCGGTCAGAGCCTCCCGGGCTCCAGCCGCAGCCCACGCTCTCCGGAGCATCCCCACCCCTGCTCCAGCTCCACCCCGGTTTGTGCCGCACTTGTCCCCGTGGGACAGGTCCCAGAGCCCAGCGCAGAGCAGGACAGGAGGGGCAGGGCTCTGGAGGGGAGCAGGGGGGGCTGTGGAATAGCTGAGCACAGCGGGAAGGAACGGGCAAAGACCGCACATCCCTTTTCCAGGACCAGGGCTGCCCAACACCTCACCGTGACTGTTTGACAATTACCAGCAGTACCAGGAGTAAATGATTTCCTTTCTCAGAGAGAGCAATCAGGGTGCTCCAGTCCATCTTTTTCCATATTCCAGGAGCTCAGTGCCAGCCAGTCCATCTGCAGCAGCTTGGGCAGGCCATGTCCAGCTGCCAAAGCAGCAGCAGATATAAACAATGCTCCAAACAAAGGTGGTGTGTGTCTAGAGACCCTGGAAAACCTCTCCCTCCTGGGAGTTGTTGGAGGCACAAATGGATTTCTATTGTGTTATTTCTGGAGAAAAATAAGGGTATAATAATAACAAACACCAGAAAAACCTATTAAAACCAGAAAAAGACTGGAACTGAACCACTGTGGACGGAGACGGGCAGGGTTGCCACAGCAAAACACTGAGCAAAGAACAGAAATTCAATTTACCATTAAGCAGGACAAGAGAAAGCCCCAAGGAAGAGTTGCTGGCTAAAAAAAAAAAAAAAAAAAAAAANTGACTTCAGATTTAAAACCACAGTGCTGCCAAGCTTTCGACACCTTCCCACCTGCCCCCCTTTCATCTTCAGTTTGCTTTTAGAGAACAAGAACCTCCCTGACTCACATCTGACACCACACAAATCAGTGCTGCTCGAGGGCTGCAGGCACTGCTGCCACGGAGCTGCACAAACCCACCCTGAGCTGCAGAACTACACCAGGAGTGATTCCCAGCGCCACAACGGAATCACGGGCACCAACCCACCCCCAAAAACACAGAAGTGGTCTGGCTGCTGCCTTGGCAGTGGGCAGGAGGTGGTGGATGTAACAGGGAAGTAACCATTGGAGCAAAAGGTATCAGTTCTCTTCCCAATAAAAACTGGGAGCTGTGCCACCCTGTGACAGGAAGGCAGCTCCCTACAGCCCCAGGCAGCACCTGCTTCATGTCCGGATTTGCAGGGTGGATGAAACAAGAAGCAGCAATCCAAGAGGTGGTGCAGGACAACCCAGAGGCCTCACACCGGGACACTGTGCCTGAGACAGAGAACTCTGGTTTGTCTAACATCACTGAGCCTGTGGGAGCAGGGAGAAGGAATGGAAGAGCAGTTTGGGGGTTGGATACCCTCGCTCTGGGCTTTGCACAGTGACTGCAGGGTCGGTGCAGCCATTGGGGTACTCAACACTGCTGATTCACACAGATCAGCCTCACCTGGGTTAAGCAGGGCTTTGCTGCAGCCCAGCCTGCAGGCAAGCTCAGCTCAGAGGCAGGAATGGTGCCAGTCTGACCCCCTGGCACAGCCCTGACAGCCAGGCAGCTCTCCCCAGGAGCAGGAGGTGGATGGAGCTCATGCCTCAGTGCTCCTGACCCCAATTCAGCATGGGACCAGAGCTGCAAACACATCCCAAATTCCACTTCATTGCCTTGCAGCCGTGTGTAGTTAACAACGTCTCTCTTTTGCTTTCCAATAACAACACTCATCTCAGCTGGAGGAAGGTGCAGCATTATCACCACCTAAGGCTTTAGGAGGGCAAAATATTCCTCTATCTGTGTTGCCACTTATACACATCCTCCTTCCTGCTGACTCCCACTCTTTCTCCCCCCAAGTTCATATGCCCACCTTGTAAACATCCAACAAAGCTGCTTCCTATGTGCCCACTTCCCTTTCCGTCCCAGTGTGCAGTGGGATCATGTAAAGCAGTTGGATTCTGAGCACCCCCACCTGCATTTAGCTGAAGCTTTGCTGCTTCTGTTTTCCTGCCCCACAGAAGGTCAGTGACCCCACGGCCTGGCTGCTCCCCACCTGTCCTGAGGTCTAGTAAGAGACAATAATATGAGATAAAAGGAGACATAAGGGAGCTTATAAAGAGGGACAGGGACAGACAGTGACAGGAACAAGGAGGAATGACTTCCCACTGCCAGAGGGCAGGGATATCAGGATATGGGATATCAGGGATATGGGATATCAGGAAGGAATTCTTCCTTCACCTTGAGGGTAGTGAGGCCCTGGCACAGGGTGCCTAGAGAAGCTGTGGCTGCCCCTGGATCCCTGGAAGTGCCCAAGGCCAGGCTGAGCAGGGCTTGGAGCACCCTGGGCAAGTGGAAGGTGTCCCTACCCTGGCTAGGGGTGACACAGGATGGTCTGTAAGGTCCCTCCCAGCCCAAACCATTCTGGGATTCTATGATTAGCTGTCTCTACTACAGTCTTACAGAAAGGAAAAGACCCACCACAATATAAGTACAATTATATTCTTTTCTCAGCTGCTAAAAGTGCAGTTCATCATGGGAACCTGACATTACAAACTGTTTATTTTCAGACACTGTTTTTGAGCAAAAACATAGGATTGCCAATTACAACAAAACGGAGGATCCAGTTCATGTGGAAATCTGATTCTTTATCTTATGCTGGCTCTGTTCTTTAACACCTGGGTGACTACAGTCCAGTAACTATTTTCTATCACCAAAGTGTTCACTTTCTTTTACACCAGGCAAAACAGTGTCAGCAGTAAATACAAAAGAGTTTAACAGAATGGGAGGGTCAGGAAGGAGACACTGAGGTATTGGGTGTATGAAATTGGAGGAATTTTGCTGTGGCTTTGAGCCACCTCCCCAACAGATAAATCACAGTGAGCACCGTGAGCACCTGACACAGCAGTGGTCACACCACTGCAACACAAGCCCAGGAAGAACTGAACTTCAGTTCACAGCCTGGGTTTGGGCTGCCAAAACCACTCTGTGGGATTACACCCCTCAGCCACAGGTCCTCTCCAAGCAGGGCATCAGCTCCAGCAGGAGAGGGGAGCAGGGATGAAGTGGACAGCTGACTGCTGGAGGATTGTGGCAGCGTTAGATTTAGGGTTGAACTCCATGATATCAAAAGGTCTTTTGCAACTTTAATGATTCTATGACTCTGTATGTGGTTTGTGTTCTAGGAGGAGATGCTGCAGAAGGGCTGGGAAAACCCCAAGATGTCCAAAGCAGAAGCCTGGCAGCACTCAAACTCCAACACCACCTCTGGTCTCCTCACGAAGCTCAGCATCTTCCTGGGTTTTCCACATCTGCTTCTCCAGCAGCAGAAAGATGATCAGTTTCAGAAACAGCCTTTAAGAAGCTGGCAAAGTTGGAGAAGAGAAGGGTCATTTTAGAAGCTGTTAGCTCCTAAGTGCCTTTGGCTCAGTCCACCTGCACATCCTCAGACAGCTCGACCACCACAGGAGCACAGTCATCAGGCTCTGCCTCGAAGTCCCATTTGAATTTCTTTGTCAGGTGAGCCTTGAACTTTTCAGCCTTTTTCCTCAGAGTCTCACCCACAGCAGAGCTGCATATGCAGGAGAACAGCACCTGAAACAAAGAGCAGAAGTCAGGGAGCTCAGCCATGGCACCAGCTGGGCATCTCTTCCCTACAGAGACACCAGGGAGCACCAGGAGAGAGCCAGGTCAGGATCTACCACCCTGGGACTACTCCAGCTTTGGGAGGACCCAACCAAAGCCCATACCTCTCACCTCACAGCCCAAGCCCATCCTGCCTTCACACCACTGAGTCAGCATCAGAATTATTTGCACTCAGGTAAGAACTTTGTTTGAAGCAGAAGTATGTCTGTAACTGAATTTGTACTGTGGAATTCTGAAATGTGCCCAAGTGTGAGCTAAGGAAAATGTCTTGACAGAAGGAATTAAAAAAATTTCAAATACTAGTAAGCAAATTTCCAGCAAGTGTCCAAAAGGCCAATAGATAACTGCACCCCTCATTTCCATGGGTAGAGATCTCCCGAAGTATTTTTGTGATATGGCATCACCAAGACTTTAGGATACAGAGGAAAGTTCATGAAAATACCTTGAATGTCAGAGAGGAATGGGAGCTCTGAAAAAAGCCTGGTTATCCCCACCTTGTGCACAGGGTGCTGAGGTCTGGAGGAACCTCTGCCTTCCATCCCAAACACAAACCTCTTAACATGTCACAAATTCACAGCCTCTGCTGGCAGCTCAGAGGGAAAGCATCTGTGTGTGAGTAACAGGGCACTAAGCCCCAGAGCCCAGCTCGTATCCGCCTGGTTCTGCTCCTCCTGAACTTGTGATCCAGAACTAATTTCCATAAAAAGAAATCTCCTCTGGGGAAAATGCAGCAGCCTCTTATTTGGGGGAGACCTACTGAAAGCTGGATAAAACACTGACAATGAGCAGCAAAGTTCACTGCTTTGTGGATGAACATTTGCCTTTTCCTTGCTCATTCTACTGGAAAACTGCCTATAAGAGAATTCTTACACAGCAATGCTGCTGGTAGGGAAAAAATTCTAAGATTATACTTCCCACTTCTTCTCAACGAACTGCACATTAAATTAATTATTTCACCAAGTTCTTTTTGTCTTTAAGCACTGGTAGGGCTGCACAGTCACTGGTGGCTGTGCTGTCTCTTCTTGCCTTGGATCAAACCCCAAAGATGAAGCTGCTGCTTCCAGAGCTGGGCAGGAGCTGCACAGACAATTCCGTCCCCCACAGCTCTGAGCACCTGCCCAGGGCGAGCTGAGGCAGAGAGTTCTGATGTCTGTGTGTAAAGTGAGGGGTACAGCAAGGCCCAGAGCCTGCCTGGCATCACTTCAGGGAAGTCCCACGGGAGCAGAGAAATGGAGAACTCTGAGTGAGGAAGGGCTCAGTTTGCAAGGCTTTTCTTTGTCACTGGGAATGTGGTGGCTCCGGCCATGGCTTGAGGGTGATCCTGACACCAGCACAGCTCCTGCTGAGGGAGTAAAACACAGACTGATGGAGCCCAGGGGTGGACAACACTCAGGCAGCCACAGAATCAGCAATAAGGATTTCCCAAATTCCCCTCAGGGGGAGACAGTGGCTGGTTGTCATACTCTGGATACTGCTGGGAACTGACAGCACTGCTCTGAGCATGCTGCAAACACAGCTGGGCTGTCCAGTCCTGTCGTAGTATAGAAAAAAATCTACCAACAGAAATAAAATATAAATTACAACCTTCCCGAGACTTTTAAGAATCACAATTGAAAAATCTGAAAAACACTGGATTGAAGCAATGCTTCCCAAAACATTTTATCCAGCAATTAAACCCAAACACCTTCACCCTCCCCAAAAGTACAGCAAGAACTTGGGGTTAACAAGGAAAGGAATGGAACTGCTCCCTGGGAAAGGAGAGGCCACCAAATTCTGAGAGCATCTGTAGCACAACTGCCCACATCTTCCTGCAGGGCTGGTTCCCATTGCTCAGCTTTATCAGTGTATCTGATTTGGGCTTTTTTTTTGTAAACTAAACCAGTTTGCTGGCCAGTTTGCAGAGCCACCATCAGCAGAGTAACTGGTTTCGGTGGGGCTGAGCCACAGATCTGCCCCCATCTGTCTCAGCAGAAGCAGTAGCTTTTCCATTTTGGAATAACCAGAAATTCCCTCTGGATAAGAACCTGACTACAGGAAATCCTCAGCTGTGCTAAGGAATGGTAAGACTTCTTAAACACTATCACTGCCCTTAGCTCAATAAGGTTTTGCTGCAGCTTCCCTGCATGCTGAGTCAACCATTCCAAAAGTCATCATCATCAGTCCTTCATGCCAAAGTTTTTTGTGTTGTTTTTTTCTTTTTGAGAAAGAGCGGCATATTGGAAAAAGTGATCAGACACCATGTTGTACTAGTCCAGCCTCTCTTGTAGGTGTTGAGCTGAATTTCTTGCTGAATAACGGAGGGAAAAAGTAAAATTCCTGTGTGCTTAGACAGGCTCCTATCTCCCACGCAGCTTAATTCCTTTGGCAGCTTCTCCCCAGACCTGCTGCCCTGTCTGCCCTCCCTCCCACTCCCAATTCCCAGGGAACAGCCACAAACACACCTGTAAGGTGCTGGTTAAAAAGTTGTCCTGGGAGACAATGTCCACAAAAAAATCTGCTGGGATTTCGTTGAGCTGGTGGTACAGCACAGAAATGAGGTTGATGTAAAGGTCTTGGTACTTCCCCATGGCCTCCTCTGAGCGGCAGAGAATGTTCAGGAGCCTTTTCCAGTGCTCAAAGGCATCGTACACGTTCCCAATCAGGAAGCAGATGAAGGCAAACTGCAACTCAGCTGTGTGTGTTCAGAGAAGGGAAGCAAAACAAAACACGTAAGACTAAACAGATATCCTGGGAAGGTATCCTCCCCAAAGCTTTCTAAATGATTTCTAAACCCTGGTTTGGCGTTTGCAAAGTGCATTCTCACCTCAAACACTGACCCTGTGCTGCTCTTCAGCTGGAGCAAAGCAAAGCAGAACAGGGCACGTCTGTAACTGTGATTATCAGCACTGGAGAGGGATTTTACAAACAACACCAAACAGACCCAAACATCGAGACAGACCCTGCTGTTATTCTGAGAGTTCAGCCTGCCTGCGCTGAGTGTCCAGTGCTACAGGGGACTGCAAACACCACAGTTCTGGCATCCTGGGAGAGGTCAGCAGCACATCAACGAGTGTGTATGCCCTGTTGAATTAAGAGACAGGGTTCATCCCACTGGATGCTTACCATCAACTGCTTTGCCACCATTCCCTAAGGTAATTTGTTCTCTCTACATCCTACAGTTGTCTTTAGTAATTTTGATAAAGAACAAATTGTATAATGTTAATGTACAAAAAATGGAAGGAATGAACGAAGGCTTATTCCAAACTTGGGTTCCAGCTGAGAAGCTGGGAGGGTTTCTCCCTCCATCCTGCAACAAAGCAAAACCCTGCTCCAGGACCTCCACAGACTCAGCATTCATTTGTATGACAGGTTGCAAAATAGGCCAGGGAGCAGTTGAGCTCTGGGAGGTCTGGTTGTCCCCACAGCAGGGCTGGCACAGCCCAGACACTGCCACTGTCACCAGCAGCACATGGAGCACACAGGGAGCTGGGCCAGGGAGGAGCTGGTCACTGCCCCAGGAACCACCAGCTGGGAGGCCCAATCAAACAGGACAAAGGTCTGGGGGTGCCCATCCCCACCTGATGCTCCCAGGACTCCGTACAATATATCCCCAGGAGGTTCACTGAACAGGTAAAGTGCCAGACAGCAAGGCCACCTGTGACCACTGCTTTGACTTAATCTGGGGCAGTCTGGCTTGCAGCACCATGTCTTCACACCAGAGTCATGGAACAGAATTACAGAATATCCTGAGGGGGAAGGGATCCACAGCATCACCCAGCCCAGCCCCTGTCCCTGCACAGACACCCCAACAACCCCACCCTGGGCATCCCTGGCAGTGCTGTCCAAAGGCTCCTGGAGCTCTGGCAGCCTCGGGGCCGCGCCCATTCCCTGGGGAGCCTGGGCAGTGCCAGCACCTTCTGGGGAAAGAACCTTTTCCTAATATCCAACCTAAATTTCCCTTGACAGCTCCAGCCGTTCCCTCAGGTGCTCTCCCTGGTCACACAGAACCTGGTCAGCTGCAGCCCCCTTGGTGCTCTGGCCTCAGTCTCCTCCAGGCAAAGGGAATAGTCCCTATGGCTGCTAAAAACTCCACAAACTTGTGTCCTGCACTGAGGAGACCCCTTGGCGCGCAGGGAAGAGGCACAGGTTCCACCCTGGAGCCGTGTCTTTGCACAGAAAGGCCACTTCCCCCGGGCGGTGCTCACCGAGCAGGCCCAGCGGCCGGCCGGGATAGCGCTGCTCCATCACCCGCTGCAGGGCGTAGCTCAGGTCCATGCTGTGCCGGGTGATCTCCTCGGGGGTGGCCCCGTCGGGGAAGGCCTGCCGGGGCAGCTCGGAGAAGCGGATCTGGGTGCCGGCCCGCGGCCGCATGCGGGGCAGCCGGGCCAGGCCCTCGGCGTAGCTGCGGCACTCGGCGCCCAGCGGCGGCCGGCGCTGCCCGGCGCGGT
>VYXD01015988.1:110686-121352 GCA_013397195.1 Hylia prasina
CCCCCCTGCCCCCAAAGCCGGTCCCCAGTAGCCCCCCCAGCTGGCTGCCATTCCCCGGCGCCCCCCGTGCTCCCAGCCCCGCAGCGGGCCCGATGGACAAGAGCCGTGCCTGGAACTGATGGACCGAGAGGGCCCCCGGGACAGACACACGAGACACACAGACCCCTAAGCACGGCAGAACACTGTCCCAGCACCACGTCCTCCCTCCCAGGACAACAGACACAGTGAGGATCCCCAGAGGGCGGCAGTTCCCACCACCTCCCTGCACCCTGAGCATTCTCACAACCACCTTCGCTGCTTCACGGTGTGTCCGAGGCTCAGCATCTGCCACACGAAGCCACTCCCGGCTCCACCAGCTGACCTGGCAACATCTTCATCTGCCCTCGGTGGGGTGAGATCCTACCTGCAGAACTGCGTCTAACTCTGGGGTCTGCAGCACTGGAAGGATGTGGAGATGTTGGAACGAGTCCAGAGGTGGCCATGGAGATGCTCCAAGGGCTGGAGCCCCTCTGCTCTGCAGCCAGGCTGGGAGAGCTGGGGGTGCTCACCTGGAGAAGAGAAGGATCCAGGGAGACCTCAGAGCCCCTTCCAGGGCCTGAAGGGGCTCCAGGAGAGCTGGAGAGGGACTGGGGACAAGGGATGCTGTGAGTGACAGGACAAGGGGGAATGGCCTTAAGATGAAAGAGTCTAGATTTTAGATGGGATATTAGGAGGGAATTGTTCCCTGTGAGGGTGCTGAGGCCCTGGCACAGGGTACGCAGAGAAGCTGTGGCTGCCTCTGGATCCCTGGAAGTGTCCAAGGCCAGGCTGGACGGGGCTTGGAGCAACCTGGGATAGTCAAAGGTGTCCCTGTCTGTGGCAGGGGATGGAACAGGATGAGCTTTATATTCTCTTCCAGCCCAAACCATTCTGGGTTCCTATGATTTCTACGATCTTCTCTTTAGACAAAACCCAATATTTCCATGTGCAGTGGCCCCTGTTGCAAGGTTCCCCCTTCACTTATCCATACTCTCAGCGGGAAAGAGTCCACCGAGGCCCCAGGCTGATTTAGCATCAAACACATTTATTTCACTTTTATTGAATACAAGAACAGTGAGCACGCACGCATACACCACCGAGCACTGAAAAGGAGTATGACCAAAGGGGGAGAGGGAGAACAAGGGAAGAAAAAAGAGAGTTAGTGAAGGAACAACAGAGCGTTGCAGTTGGTTGGTAAGGTGCTTCTCAAATAAAAAATAAATATTATTATTATTACTATTATTGTTACTTTTATTATTACTCATGCAATTGCAGGCCAGGTTCAGAATGACTTTGTGGGATTGGGTAAAAACAGGCACTCATGTCTCCCACCCCTTTCCATAGAAAAGGCCCCTGGAAGAAAACAAGCAGTGGCCAGCTATCTGAAACAGAGCATGGTGATGGGCAGGCTGGGGCTGAGCAGCAGAAAGCCACATGTTGCCAGGAGAACAAGCAGTGAGCTTTTTTTCTTTCCTTTTTTTTCCCCTCTTTTTTTTAAAATGAAAAAACTGCCACCCATGAACACGCTGCAGTAGCCAGGGCTGCTCACTGCAAACAGAACTCATGGCAGCCCAAGCACACAGGGAGCCTAACTCGGTAAAGCTGCTCAATCCCATGGGAACCTTCACTTCCCAGACTGTGCACAATGCCAAAAGCAACACTGGAGGGTCACAGTGGCCTCAGGTGGGCTGTGGAGGTGCCCGAGCCAGGTGGGCTCCCCCGAGCCTGAATTGTGCCATGTGCTGGTGAACGCCAGCATGGCGGGCAGACCCTGGCCCTCCACCACCCCTGGCAATGCCACTGCTGGGCACAGCTGGCTTGGGTGCATTGGAAAAACAAACGAGAGAAAAGGAGCCTCTTTGCAACTGCCTTAACTGCTGTTGAGTTGGGGCTGTGCTCTCTGAAGGTGCGTGGCTGGAGGCTGGGGATAGGCACTGGCAGCAGCCCCTGTGCTCTTGCCTTCCATGCCTGCAGGAGAAACCTCTCTGCCAGGAGAACAGACTCACTGGTAAGCAACTGGTGAGCAGCTCCGTCCTGGGACAGTGAAGGTGGGAGCAGGGTCTGCCCACAGCATCCTCATGGCTCAGGTGCTCCTGCTTGGGCATCCTGAGAGCCCCAGCAAGGCCTGGCAGAACGCACCTGGTCCTGGGCACCGTCTGTGTGAGGGGTGGGAGACTAAAGGCAAAATGGTGCAGAATCATGGGCCCTTCAGTTTCTGCAGGAGCTAGAGACAATTCTGAGAAGGAAACCCATTTCTTTCCTTTCTGGTTTTGGTTCCGAGCCTACCTGAACTGCCTGGTTCACAGTGTACGGGGCCCTGGGCTTGGCCCACGATTCCCTTCCAAAGGCAGCCCTGGAGGGAGCCTGTGGCTGAAGGCTGAGCTGGGAGCAGCTCCACCCTCACCTCCTGGGCTCTCCCATCCAGCCTGGGATGCTGGGGACACTGTGCAGGGATGGACACAGCACGGTCCCTCCACTGCCCATCTCCAGGCAGGTCAGGGGAGAGCTGCC
The DNA here is from genome assembly GCA_013397195.1 of Hylia prasina. Lineage (NCBI taxonomy): Eukaryota > Metazoa > Chordata > Aves > Passeriformes > Sylviidae > Hylia > Hylia prasina. Next base: position 113,216 of record VYXD01015988.1, read on the forward strand.
ATGGCCCTGCCAGCGCTGTCCCCAGCCCTTTGCCATCACACCCCGGGGAGTGGGGGAGGCAGGGCACAAACAGCCCCTCTGCCTTTGACCCTACTACAAAACTCAAGTACCTCCATTACTGGGATCCAGAAACAAAGCAAACCCACCCCACCACCGGCATGGCTCTACAGGCTGCAGGGGACCCCGAGCCCTGTGGCTCCCACCTCGCTCCCAGCTGATCCCGTGGCACAGGGGGGCTGGGAGCCCATCGTACTGTTGGAGCTGGAGCCTTCTGTGCCCCTCCAGGTGACCACTGCCCCTCCAAACCTCACCACCACACACTGCAGATCAGCCAGCAGGACATTCCTGGCCCTCGCCCTCTCCCCTTCCCCCCAGCCAGCAACGGCCAAAACCTTTCCCATTCCCTTCTTGCAGGACTCAAGAGTCCCACGTGTGATCTAAGAGTCTCCAAGTACACCAACCACAGTCAATCCAAGAGTTAATAATTTAAAAATGTCGGCATCGTCTGTACTAGCATTGTTGAATTATTTCAGCATTGTTCCCTCCCTCCCCCTCTGTTATATAGAATAATATACAGAACTGAAATGCACATCCATATGAAACCCCACAGGCTGCTCGTTAGAGATGACAAACCATGTACATATCATTTTCTTTGTTCGAAATTAAACCCATTCCTAAAAACCTTCAGAGAACAAGAGGTTGGACAAGTGCACAGAGAAGATAAGGAAGGGAAGGGGAAGAGTTAACAGAACCCCCAGAAAATGCAAAAAACCAGCATGGAATGAGGAGAAAGGTGAAACGACACTTGTGAATTGGAAAATAACTCTAAGGTCATAACTTGAATATTTTTTTCTCTTCTTTCCAGAGGTGGGGAATGGTTTTGCTTCTGCTTGTGGTTTTTTACTTCAGTTTGCTTACTTGCTTTGTTGCAAAGCAATTTTCCTTTCCATTCAGTGTGCAACAAATGAACTCATGATTGTATGTCCTTTCATATAACATGCAAGATGGTGGCTTATTGTATTGTTACCGAGATTATTGTTATTATTATGACTTTTTAAATCTGATTTGATCACCAATCCAGGAAATTCTTCAATTTATCTGCAGAAGGTTGGCTTTGTTTATTGGTGGTGTTGTTTACTATTCGTTTCCAGCATATAGCAGCAGTGCAAGGATGCATTTTGTTTCCTGTTTATATATATATATATATGTATGTATGTATATATATATATAATATATTTGCTATTCCTTTTTTAAAAATTTTTGTCTCTCGCCATGAACATTGCAGCTAGGATGTCTATGTCTTGCTGACAAATCCAGCATGAAGGCTCCTTCTCCCGTTCTCTAGGTTGGAATACAGATGTTGACTTCCAGGAACATGTTGGTCAAGATTCCTGTGCAAGGCAGATGGAAAGGACCAAGTCATGGAGTGCCAATCCATGGAGGCTCCTCTTTGGATGAGGGCACTGGATAGAAATTTTGCAAACACTTGGGGCCACAGTTTGCATTTAATTAGCAGGAGCTCTGGTAATTAGCAGGAATCCAGGCACTGGGCTGGTTTTGGTGCATGAAAAGACATGAGGGGGAGTTGCTGCTCCCTCACTTTAAGCCATTCAACTAAAACTGGGGGGATCCTATGGGATGCAGCAATGTCTGGACTTGTCTGTGCTGTGAGACAGGACAAGGCAGCTCCATGAGTCTCTCCTGACCATCCCAGCTGCCTTGCTGGTTGCTTTTCCAGGCTTAAAAGCTGCCAATCAAAGCCTTCATATGATAAAGAAATGGCAAATCCCAGTTCTGAGGAGCCTCTCCAAATGCACCTGCAGCCTGGCTGCTGCCAGAGCCCCCAAAACTGTTCCCTCTCCTCTCCCCCTCTGCCACCACTGCTCCCACAGGGGTCTGGTGGCTATGCCAACCCAGAGGAGCTGCAGCTCCTGGCTGACAGGGGGGAATGGGGTCAAAAAGGGGGTTCAGGGTGGGGCAGGACTGCCCAAGCCCTAGAGAAGTGTCTGGGACTGACAGGTTTGGGGTGTCTGCAGGGAGGTGCAAACCTTATGTGCTGCTGCCTACACCTGTGTGTGCATAAAAATTCAACCTGGGGACCCAAGTGGAACTGAAAAACTGTATGGTTTTTGTAAAGAAATTATAATTTTTGCCAACACTGGTCTGATACTTTGGCTTTGCAGAACCGGTAGCCAAATGCCTCAGCCTACCCACAAACCTGAGGTCCCTTCATTCCCTCCCCACCCCAGGGGGATGAGCAAGTCCTTTCCTTTTTACACCAAATGACTCTGAGCCCTGTGCTGAGCAGGACAGCAGGGTGACATCACAGCACTGCTTTTGGTGGCATGGTAGTGGCTTCCCAAGCACAACCAGGCGGCCATGCCCAGCGCCACCATGCCAACACCTGTGGCTGGTGGGGACCAGAGACCGTGACCTCTTACACCCCCATTACCCAGCAGGTGTAAATCACACCTGGCAGCTTCTCCACCTACCTGAGGTTTTTTGTCCCTTTCCTCTGGAGAGGGCTCTGTTTCTCTGTACACCACAGCTTTGGTTACCAGCATGTCGGGGTGCTGGAGTTTTGCCTCTTTGATTGCTAAAGCCAGTGCCTGGAAAGCAGAAGGGTGAGAGAGAGCATTTATCTTCCCTCTCCTGCAATCAGGTAACCTGACTGCAGCCAGAAAGCAGCTGAGTAGGATTCCAGGGAGCAGGGTGGGATTCCAGGAGGACAGGAATGCAGGGGTTCAGAGCTGAACCCACAGCAGCCTGGCAGAAGAGGCTGGAGCCCAGCATGGTAATCCAGCATGATTGGGAATTCATCCACGATTGGGAGCCTTCACATGCTGCCTTTCTCTGCTGTGCTATTAAAACCTGGGCAAAGGAAAACACTAGAAAAATCTACAGGAATTACAAAATTCATTATTATAATTCTAAAAGTTATTTTAGAGCCTTTAAATTACTTTATCTCTTTTAATTATTTTTTTTAAGTAAAAAATCCCAAAGGGTGAGGTCACAGGAAAATGACCCTGTGGTCCTAAAGACTTGTGTCAGTCTGTTATTTCATCACAAAAGTGTGTCACTTTTTGTCCTCTAACATCGAGGCAGATGGAAAACACCATCACCTGGAGAGATTCAACCTGTAGTGAGATTGTGCTGGAAGAGAGAGGTGATCTGGGTCACTTTGGAGTATTTCAACAGAGAAAGGGCACCTAGAAATGTGTTTATGACCATAAAAAAGTGATGCCATCACTGTGTTCTGCATTGGGATGTGACCTTTGCCACGGCTTCATGGTGGGAGATGGCCTGAGGGTCACTGCACCCATGGGAACCTGCCCTGCTGGACAGGTATGGGGCCTCGGTGGTCAGTTTTTGGACAAAAGGGATAAGCAGGTTCAGCCAGAAGTAGAAACATGCAGTGCTGCATCCAGGGACAGCCAGAACCGGGTAAAGGCAGGCCATCCTGCTCCTACCTGGTCCTGGTCCACATCTTCATCTCCCGTGATGATGATGCGCTTCTCTATCCGGGTCTCGGAGAACCCTCCTTTCACAGTCTGCGTGAGGAGAAGGAGACCTCTCACCCCTGGCCCAGCAGACAGCTCCAGGCAGGGGGAACTCTGCCACAGGAGCAGGAACAGCACCAGCACCCCCTCAGGAACTGCCCTGTAATTCTGCAGAGCTCCCACTGCCCTTGACTCAGGGAGAAGAGTGACACACAGCAGCCCACAGGGGGGAAGGAGAAGAGCTGGGGGCAGCAGGTACCAAGCACCCTCCTGCTGCTCAGCCCCCTCACAGAGCTGCTGCTGTCTTTAGAGAATCTCAGAATCACTGAGGCTGGCAAAGCTCTCTGAGATCATCAAGCCCAACAGTTCCCCTACCACTGCCAAAGCCACCACTGACCATGTTCCCAGGTGCCACAGCTACACATCTTTGAAACCCCTCCAGGGATGGGACTCCACCACTGCCCTGGGCAGCCTGTGCCAGTGCCTGACTACCCTTTCTGTGAGGAAATTTTCCCTAATATGTAATCTAAACCTCCCCTGGTGCAACTTGAGGCCATTTCCTCTCATCCTGTCCCTTGTTCCCTGGAATTAGAGAATGTATTTAATCTTGGGATACAACGGCCATGGGTGAGACCCTCTGCTGCAGCCTCATCTCCTTCACTTCCCACCCCTGGCCTGCCCCTGGCTGAATGCACACCCCTGGCTGTGCTTGCCTGCTGAGGTCACACCTGACTGGAAGGCACAGGCAGGGCACAGAGCACTCTGTGGGATTGCCATTCCCATGGGACAGCACAGAGCTCTTGGCTTGTTGGAAGAAGAGGGGACCTTTCTGCTGTACCAAGCACAATATAAATCCACCCATTCCCTAACTCCAGTGGCCCTCAGGAAGCCCTGGAGCTGCTCTCACCTTGGTAACGTGGGTGGTGGTGGAAGTGGAGAGTGTTTCCGCAGTGGCGCTGAATATGCTGGTGAGCACCTCCTTCCCAGCAGAGCCGCCAGAGATCTGTGGGACACGAGCAGCAGAGTCAGGGGAAGATCGTGGGGAGCCCTAGCCCAGCTCCCAGCGAGCCAGGACCTTCCCACTGGGATGCACCCACTCAGCCAAGCATGGGAGGGAAAGCATGGCAAGGGAAAGAGGCACTGAGTTGCGCTTCCAGCTGGACCAAGGGCTTGGGGGGGACAGGGAGAGGTTTCCACTGGTATCCCAGGCCCACAGCTGCTGGAAAGGGCCTCTGCAGTGGACAGAGACTGCCTCTGTCTCTGTCCATCCCAGTGAGCATGCCAAGGGCTGGGAAGGCTGGTACCCAACCCCAGTGCCATCTCTGCTCTTCCTGCAGCACAAAGGGATGAGCTTGGGGCAGCACCGGCTGTTTGGCCAGGATGGACTCCATCAAAACCAGGGGATGGAGTAAGAAATCCCTTTCCAGTGGAAGGGCTGTGCTGGGCAGGATGGTTGGTGGCCATCACCTCCACTGGGAGTCAGGAGACTTTGTGGGGGGCCTTGGGTGACCCCACAGGACACCCAGGGCTAAATGCATCTCAGCCCACTGCAGCAGGGACTGGGGTATTTTTGGGAATTATCCTCCTCAGGCAGATGCTCAAGGTATGGATCTGGCATAGGAAAGCCCCCACGGGTCAGGGTGTCCTGACTTCTTGCTCCCCAGCCTTCTGAGCATCCTCCTGCCCTTCTCAGGCACCTACATCAGCCAGGTGCCACTGCTGAAAACACAGCAGGGGACCCAGTGGGACCAATCCCACCCACTCTCAGCCCCACAGGGTTGCCTTCCCCAACTTGGGCTGGCTGGTGGCACCACTGTCCCTCCTCACCGGCGACAGGGAGCGAAGGTCTGTGGTGGGAGCGGCCCCTTTGCCAGCCTTGGTGCCGTGATCCTGAAAGAAGAGCAGACAGGCACGTTGGCATGGGGCAAATGTGGCAGGTGTCACCCTCCAAAGACACCTCTGGTGGGGCAGGGTTCCCCCAGCACAGCTGGCCCCAGTCACGCCTGCTGGAGGAGAGGGACCGTGGGGGACAATGGCTCCCCCACCCCTGGAGGGCCAGCCCTGCTTACTGAGGTCACCAGCGCTGTCTCTGTGCTGCCAGCCTGGGCAGTGGTGGTGGTGTCCCTGCTGCCTGGGGTGCCTCCATCCACCTGCCAGGGCAAAGGAAACCAGGTGAGCCTGGAGGTGCCACCAGAGAGTGGGTGACACTTGCAGGGAAAGTGTGGCCATATCCCTGCTGCCAGAGGAAGCCAGGCAGGGCCAAGAGGCCACAGACACCTGGTGGCTGTCACCCACTATAGATGTTCCTGTGTGCCAGCACTGCCCAGTGGCAGGGCAGGGGGGCCAGGGACACTCAGACAATATCTCTGGCTGGGCTTTAGTTTATGTTTTGGGGACTTCAGCAAGCCAAGGGTGAGCAGAGACCCCCAACCACCCACAAAGCCCCTGCCCTCCCAGTGCTGCTGCCAGGGACAGGCTTTGGTGGGCTGAGGCTTTGGGGACCCTCAGGGCGCAGCCTCTTTGTGGCTTTGGGGAGCCACCACATCACCTCGGCCATGTATGTGGTGCTGACCTGATGGGGAGTGGAGCCTTCTGCTTCAGGCTTCTTCAGAGTCACAGTGTCCACTTTTGGGGCTGAAGGCTGCAGGAGGAACAGCAGAGAGTCAGCAGAGCCAGGGTCTGGGGCATGATGCCAACAGCCCTGAGTGCTCTGTCCATGACACAGCGCTGGAAAGAGGTGACCTCTAAGGTCCCTTTCAACCCACCCACCCTGGTTCTGTGCTCCTTGTGCACCAGCCCCTGGCAGAGCATCCCTGCCCCTGCTCCTCCGCAGGTGCCATGCACACAATGTCCTTTGAGGGTCACACTGAGTCCTACCTGGGCAAACAGCAGGGCTGGGCTGCTGCCCTGGGCAGACGGGCACCACCCACAGTTCCCTGTAACCCACGTACCCCAAATCAGACTGCTCTGGCCCTGGGATTTTTTGGATAGATTTATAAACAAAATGGATAAGGACAAATGGTTCTTTCAAAAGCCAAGTGAGATCCACCAAACCAGTTTCAGGCATGTGCCGCAGCCATTTTGTGATCTGCAACAGCTCCTGGTGGCTCTGGGTACATCCAGTTGTCAGAGCCTGGCACAGGACAATGGACACAGGCTGCCAGCACTGCCCTGCTGTAGGAAACTGGAGCTGCCAAGGGCTCCTGCACAGAGGATGCTTCACCAGTGCTCAGTATTCCTGAGCCAACAGCTCCCTGCCCACACTGGCCCTGGAGCAGATTCCCCACAGCCACAGCACCGGACACTCCACACCACGGTTTCCAGGCTGGCTCAGAGACAGCTCCCTCTAATTCTGCAGCTCTTTCCTGGCTTTAGGTCTGGACTAACCTCAGCAGCTCTGGCCAGCACTAGGGACTTACCTGCAGGGCTGGAGGCTGCCCTGGGTGGCTGGGCCAGACATGGCCCTGGCCCAGCACAGAGACAAGGCCACATGAAGCTGGGGCTCTTTCTGCTGTTCCATCCCCGTGTGTGCATTCAGCCCCACATGCATGCACATGCAATGTTTTTAGCCCTGCTATGATCTCTCCATGAGCTCCAGGGTGGCTCCACGAGGCCAATCCCTCCCAGCCCCAGCATGACCAGAGAGGTTAGTGGGCAGCACGTGGCTCTGCACTACACAGACTGGTCACTGAATTCATGCAGGACACGAGGACAGCTCTGATGGTTAGTGCCACGTGCCATCCCTGCGGCGCACATGCTGCCATGGGCTGAGGTGGGGCTGCCACACTCAGGGCCCGAGAGGTGACAGTGGCTTCTCCTGGTTAGCAGATGCACAGAGCACGTGACAGAGCCATGCAACACAGACACAGTACCGGGCAGGAAGGGGGGGTGGCAGCCAGCATGCTCCCCAAAACCAGCTGGGAGCGCACACCCGCCGGGCAACGCCAGGCACAAGGGACACGGAGGCACGATGGCACCGGGCCGGTCCCGGTGAACGATGTCCCTGTGTACCTCTGGCTGGGAGACATCTGGGCTAGGCTGGGAGACCTTATCCCTGCCTTTGACATCCTCTTCCAGTCCAGGAACTACTTTGTCAGTGTGCTGGAAGGAAATCAGGCCTTCATCTTCCGTTTCGCTCTTGTCCTTGTCCAGCTCGGGCAGGCTCCGGGAGATGTCCTCAAAGGCTGTGCCGTGGAAGTCCCCGATGACAGTGAAGTCCACCTCTGCCTCTAGGCTGGAGGTGGAGCTGACCGTGATGCTGGAGCATTTGCGCTCAATGGCCAGGTGGTTGTCCTTCAGGAAGACCGAGTCCTTCTCCTGGTCGGGCTCCTCGTCGCCGGTGTCACTCTCAGGGGCCCTGTGCCGGGGCGGTTTCACCCTCTCCTCAGGGCCCTCCCTCACGCCCGCTCTCTGAAGGAGACACAATCGTGGAGAGACGGGGCCATGAGCACTGCGGGGCAGCACCAGCGGGGACAAGGAGGAGGAGGAGGAGGAGGAGGAGGAGGAAGGCTGCAGCAAACATCACAGAGTAGAGTCAAAGACAACTCAAGCATGGAGACCGAAACCTTTCTGACAGCAGTGGCTTTGCTGGGGGGGAAAAGGTGACTCAATTGGATTGTGCCAAAAGTTTGTTGGCA
>VYXD01015988.1:121416-140076 GCA_013397195.1 Hylia prasina
GCTCGGCCAGCTTGGAGGCACTTGGAGTGCACTGGTGGAAGCAGATGGATGCAAAACAATGGGTCTGATAGACATTCAGAAAGAGCTCAGACGCAGGGCTATCAGTGACTCAAAAAAAAAACCAAGGGAAAGAAAGAGAGAAGAGTTTGAAAGGAAAGGGCCCATCAGCCAGGCACAGTGAGGGAGAAGCAAAGGAGGCTGCCAATTCCAATGAGGAGGAGTGAGCCAATTCCACGGAGCATCCTGTGGAGCATCACCCTGGGGGGAGGTCCAGCCCAACAGCTGCCCCGGGGTGAGTCTGCCTCACTGACACCACCTGCCCCTCCAGAGGCCTCAGGTGAGTCTCAGGGTGACCTGGTCAGTGTAATTGACAGCACGGCCAGAGCCAAGGGATGACCTCCCTCCATCCACTCTTCTCCAGACACGGACATACCTCTCAACTCTGCCATCGGAGGGGACGTGTCCCACTGCCACACTTTGCCATGAAGCCATGGGAAATCTAGACCCAGTTGTCCCTTAGGAACAGCTCTAAGCCCACCGATGCCAGAGGAACCCCCACCTCCTGGCCTCTGCTTCCGAGCGTTTGCAGCCACGGCCATCCCCCCAGGGGCCGGGCTGTGCCGGCACACCCCTCCCTCGGCACCGTGGGAGGTTGAGAGGTATGGGCGAAACACAGGGTGTCCAGCAGCCCCGGAGGAACACGCCTGCAGACACGTGTTGGGGGGTGTGTCTGACCAATACATACAGAGAGCCCTGCTAGGGGAGCGGAGGGGCAGCACAGCCCTGGCCGCGGGGCGAGCGGTCACACTGCCGGGAGAAGCACTTAGCAAAACAGCACTGAGACCTGCGAGACCACTGGAACAGCAGCCTTTACATTCTCTTCTTTCAGGCTGGATTTTACTGATGGGTCACATATATCCTTTTCTTCCCCACTTGGTTCCTGAGATTTGCTCTGGATTAGAGAAAAGGGTTAGTCAGAAGGAAACGAACTCTGCAGGAGCTGCTCTAGTGCTCACAAGAGCGAGGGAAGCTACTCCATCACCTGGCCATCCGCTTGCTGAAGGCAGGGCAGGGTGGGAGCTAAGCAAGAAGGGGTATCAACCAACATAGGAAATGCAAGGGTGAAGCTGGAAGCGTGGGCACGCTGCTGCTGAGGCTGCGTGTCCGTGACAGTCCCAGCTCCTCCAGCCACCCCCCCCCGGCACCCTCTCCTGCTCCCAGCTGGGAACTCAGGTGTTCCTCCTGGGTTCAGCGAGCGGCATTCTCCAGGGAGCCAGAATGTTGGGGGGCACAAAACAAAAGCTGATGAACCGACTGGGCAGCGGCTGCGCATGCAGCCAGTGAAGCCTGACCACACACACAGACAGAGAGGACAGGGATGCAAAGCGCCTGCTGCCAGTCAATGGATGTGTGAGGAGCCACTGGACACGGGCAGAGCCACAGAACATGCGCATGAATGTCCCATCTGGACAGTTCAGTGGAGTTACCACGGCCTCGGCCAGGGTGAGCTCGCAGCCGGAGTCGGGCGAGGCCAGGTCAGCACTGTCTTCTTCGTGCTCGGGGTCAGCAAAGACATGTTCCTTCAGGGAGCGAGGCTGGAAGGTGTCTCCTGAACCAGCCCCCTGCCTGAGGGCCAAGGAGCCCACACTAGATGCAGGTGCCACTGCAGGGGGTGAGGCGAGGCCGGTGCTCAAAGGCACGTCCTCCACCAGATTGGTCTTCCCTGTGGCTGTCACCGATGTTTCTGCTTCAGGAATACACTCCTGTCCCTCCTGGACTGCCCTTTGCTCCACTTCACCTTGCTCAAACATCTTGACCTTGGAGGCCACTGATGTTTCCCTGAAGCTCTTGCTGTCCTGCTGGTTTCCTGGGGCCACGGTAGCATCCTCCGGCTCCTGGGACACAGCTCCTGCCAGCCCAGCCATGCACACTGACACCCCAGACTCTGTGGGATGTGTCCCACCACTTGATTGCCCTGCCCCACCTTCATTCACCAGGGCAGAGAGCTGGGATGCCTCACTTCCTTGGCACAATCCTGCTGCAGGGGACTGGAAGTGTGGGACATCAGCAGCTACTCTGGGAGGAGACTCATCCTGCGGTGGCTGCCCCGCAGCCAGGTCACTGTCCCTGGTGCTGTCTGTGACTGTCCGGCTCCCACCCTGCAGATCTTGTCCCACATTGAACTCTGAGTCCTGGTGTGGCTCTTGTGCTTTGGGATCTGCAGTGTGGAGGAGTAAGTCTCTCTGGGTTGTCTCAGTCTGGTGTTTTGCTTCTTCTCCCTTGGGGGGCAGCTCAGCCATGCCAAGGCTTTTGTCATGGGATAGTTCTTCCATCCCAAAGCCTTTGTCTCTGGTCAGCTTCCCTGACCCTGAGCTCTGGAAGAACTCTTTGATCATGGGCTTCTCCTGCAGTGGCTCTTCAGTGGCAGGGACGTTGCTCTGTGCTGTGTCCATGTCCTGGGCAACCTCCCTGGTGGCGAGGTCTCCAACCTGGATCGACTCTGCTGCAATGTCTGTGTTTTGGGGTGGTTCTCCTGTAACACGGGGTGGTTCTCCTGTAAAACGAGGTGTCCCCTGATGGAGTTTCCATGAGGCATTTTGGGATTGTTCTTCAGCTTCAGGATTGGTGCCCATGGGTAGCACCACCTCCATGGAGGGGTTCACACCCTCGGGCATGGCCAACCCTCTGGCAGGGCTGGTGCCCAGGGACAGCTCTGTGCCCTGAAGCTCCGTGCCTGGAGATGGCTCCACAGGGACTGGGCTGGGTTTCTGGGGAAGGGGTGGAGGTACAGGAGCACTGGGTTTGTCCCCCAGCCCCACAGTGTGAGTGTGGCTCTGCTGAGATGCTGATGATGGTGACGACTTGGGCTCTATCTCTTCCATCTGAAGAACCACTCTGGCACTTTCCTCCCTGTCACTGTCTGCTCCAACCCTTCCCGAGAGCCCCTCCAGTGCTGGGCAGATGTCTGGGGACTGTGCTGGGCTCCTTCTGTGCTCCTCAGCCCTGGGGCCATCCCCTGCCAGGCCACATGGCTTCAAGCCTTCCGCTGAGCTCTGCAGCCCTGTCTCCTCTGGTCCCACCTCCTGGGAACACAGCAGGGCTTCACTTCCCATGGGTGCTTCTCCGGGCACCCCAGCACCAGATGCTTTCTCTGGCTGCAGGGACAGCTCTTCCCACTCTGAGAGGGGACGTCCCCCCAGGCTGGTCCCATCACAGCCCATCCCAGGTGGCTCTGGTGCTCCAGTGGTTTTTCCAGACACTGTCCTGTGTTGGTGACTTGCTGAGGAGAGGGGTTGGAACCCTTCTGCCATGGCTGCCACATGCCCAGATCCCTCCCTGGATGTGTTTACTGGGGCTTCTGGTCTCTCCTCCAAGTCAAACCACCCACCAGTGTCCAAGACCAGGTGTGTTTTACTGTCCTTCTCCACGTCTGGATCTCCTAAGTAGATGATCCTCTGAGTTGCAGAAGTTTCTGAGCTGTCGTTGCCAGCCTTCACTTTAATTTTCAGGAGCTCTGGGGCTGTGGCTGGCACTCTGGCCTCCTGCTTCCTGAAGGCTGCAGAAGCATGTTCCTTGGAGAGCACCTCACCTTCTCCCTGGGGCGGCTCTGGCTCCAAAATCTTGGTCCTTTGCCTCTCTTCAGACTGCTGACAGGGCTTGGGCAGCCCTGGCTCCCTGCTGGCTGCACCTTGCCCCGGTTCTCGGGGCTCCCCCTCCACACTCTCGGTGGGTGGATGTGCCACCCCCGGGCTGGCCTCACCTCTGCTTTCCTTCTCATAGAGCTCATCCTCCCACACAGACTCAAAATCCTCAGGACTAGCAATCATTTTGGCTCTCTTCCTTGTCTCCAAGGCTGCAGCTGCTGGCTCTTCCTGGCCTGCCACGTCCTTGGCTTTCCCTACTGTCACCTCCACTTTCATCAGGCTCCCACTCGTGTTCCCCTCCGAGGTCCCTGCACGTGCTTCTTCCGTCTTGGCTCTCAGAGTTTTCCTCAGAGCTACAGCTTCCAGCCTAGGGGCTTCTCTCTCTATAAATACCCAGTGCTCCGAGCCCTGCATTGCAATTGGAGCAAGAAGAGTTAAACGCATCAAACACCCCAGCCCCGACTGCTGCTGGCACGAGTGGCACAGCTGGTCTGCCTACGTCATCATCATCATTATTATTATTATTGTCATTATTGTTGTTATTATTGTTCTTATCAAGGCCAGAGTTGAGGCTCTGTACAAAGAGACTGGCAACTCATTGATGGAGAGAGGGATTGGAAATAAGGGGCCGATGCCACACTGGGGACTGAGCCAGTGTCCTCTCTGGGGACAGTGCTTTGCTCTGGTTGGTGGCTCCCTGACACACTTGAAATACCTGGGGCTTTGTTGGTGGCACAGAGTGGGAGAGGAGCTCCCAGCAGACACATTAACAGCCACCAGGGTCTCTCTGGAGGCAGGGGAATGCAGCTGGCTGCCCCCTTGTTTTCAGCTGGCTCTGGCAATTCCCAGGGGGAAGATTTCACTGGAAGCAAGACCCTGGTTTTGGGGAGCTTCATTCTCAGCTTCATCCATGTGCCCTAAGAATTTGTCAGACTGCCAGGAGCATGAGCAGGGAAAGTAACCACCTGACACTAACAGCAAGGCCCTGTCCCTTTCCTACCAGATGCTACAGCTCAGATTCCCACAAAGGCCATCGCTCCTTTCCACCTCATCAGGGACATCTCAGAACCCACCACGCTGAAACCAAGTGTTCAGAAAGTGTCACCTGTGAAAGTTCCCTGTGAAGCATAAAAGAGCACAGGCTCAGCAGCAGGACCAAGCAAAGGCCACAGAGCATCCTGCAGCACAGCCAGAGAGGGAATGTCACGGTGCTGCTGGCAGGGGATGCCAGGTCACTGCTGCCAGGGACACCTTGTACATCCACGTGCTCATCCTGCACGTCAACTAAAGGCCTCATGAGTGCCAAGAACAAATCACTGCTAAAATCCAGCCACTTTTGGAACAGCAGAGAGGAAGTAACTCACAGGACAAGAGTTTCAGGAGAACATCTACACCATCAGGCAGCTCAGCCACCCCCGGCAGCGTATGAGGAGGGCAGTGCTCGGGCTCCCAGTGGGGCTGGCACTGCCCATGGCACAGCCTGCCTGGGCACAGCCTGCAGCAGGGGCAAAGATGGCCCTCAAAGGCACCAGGATGCACTCCAGGCCCAGAGAGGGGGCTGCCTGTCCCCTCCCCCTCCAACCAGGAACAGTGATCCAAGGATCCCCCCATGCAGGGGGCCAGGGGAATGTTTGGAGCAGTTGCATGCAAAATACAAACCTAGTGACTGATACTGGAGAAGGGGAAATGGGGGGCAGACGGGAGCAGAGCCAGAGGGAGGGAAGATAATATTAGAGGACAGAAATAAAGGAGGAAAACCAGTTACTAGTAGAAGAGCTCCCACAAGAAAATGAGAAGTCAGTGAAAGCCCCAAGCAGAAAAACACCATTCCCAGCTGCTACTTTCTCTGCCAAGTGCCAAAGGAAGCAGAGCTCCCTCGGCACAGTGCTGCAGGCCCTGCCCCTGCCTGTCCCTGCCCCAGGCTCTGCCAAGATTCCCTCTGCCCCCCAAAATCCCCAGAAGCCTGCAGGGAAGCACCCGGGGACTGCACTGGGGCACAGCCTGTGGGCCTCCAAGAGAACACCCCACCTCTGAGGGCAGGGAGGTACCAGCTCCTCGCAGTGCCAGGACAGCCACAGGAATGGGCAGCAAGGGCACCCTCCTCCTCTGGTCTCAGAGGGATCCTTGGCAGGGACTCTGCCCTGGCCAGGCAGCCCCACTGAGCAGCAGGGTCTGCAGGAGATGTGACCCCCAGCTCCCTCCAGCACGAGCTTCTCCCATAGCCCCTTACCCTGCACCAGCTGCTCTGCAGCTCCCGTCCTTCACACCTGCCTCCAGTGCAGCTTTTGTTCCTCCCCAGTCCATGGAAATGGGAACAAAGCCCATCAGTGCCTGCCAGGAGCAGCAGCTGCACCGGGGTCGTTCCCAGTTGGGTTTGACCCGTGCCAGCAGCATCACCCCTCACTGGGAGGCTCAATGGCTGCTGGGCAGCCCCTGCTGGTGTTCATTCATTCCCTCAGCATTCCCTCCTTCCGTTCAGCAGCTACTCAGCCAGGACACCGCTCACTTTCCTGAGGGTGCAGCAGCTTCTCTCCTGCTCCTGCCCTGCTGTCCCACTGCCGAACCCCTTCTCAGCCAGGACAAGGATGGACAGGTTGTGGGCACATGTACAAATCTTCTCAGCAAAGGCCTCTCATCCCTCTTCTCTGGCTGCAAACCAGAGTCCTTCAGAGGAGACCTTCCCTGGGCAAAGGGGATGAGTTTCTCCAGGCTCCTCCTCTGAGTTAAGGCCCAAGATAAATGTCGTAGATCAAAAAGTCTGATCCCTGGAAGATGTTCATCCATGACAGGACCTCTTCACCAGTCAGGAAAACCCCAAAGTTCCAGATTTATTTCCAAACCAGCTTCTTCCTTCTCCTCAGACTCTTGAGATGAGCATGGCTCAGCTCAAGGGACATCCAGCTCCTCCTTGGTGTGAGGTGAACTCTGCTCTGGAGGGCTCAGTGCCAGCTCCAGCCACAGCTCAGGGCAGCTCTTGTGTCTCCAGAGCCTGAGGGCTCTGGGGGATGCTTGGAGCAAATCTCTGGATACTTGGGCACATCTCCCAGGGAAGCAGGAATGTTGTGAGCTTTGGAGGTCAGTGGGCTGGAGGATGGAGCCATCAAAGAGATGATACTGGGAAGGGTCTGTCCAGAGACCAGCCTTGACCTCCCAAGGGATAAGTGATTTCCACATTTCCCTGCCTTCCTTCCCTCCCTCCCCATCCGCTCTAGGGACAGGAGCAACTGGGAAGGCTATTCCCACTGTGGCGTAGGCAGCAGAAGAGAAAGAAAGGAAAGAGGACAAATGGGAGCAGAGACAGCCTCTGCCCCTGCCAACGGGGGCCACAACCTCAGAGAGCCCTGGGCACGCAGGAGGCTTCTCCCCTGGGCATCCTTCAGAGCCCCTGCTGCCCTTCTCTGCTTCCTCAGCTCACCTGAGAGGAAAACATAGTCTCAGGCAAGGATAATGAGGGAATCAGATGCTGGGACAAAACAGGGAGCTGGAGAGGCTCCTGGCACTGCCCAGTCCTGTGTTCCTGTCCTCTAGCAGGAGTGGGGACAGAGGGTTGGAAGTGACAGACCACCCAACCTCAGTGGGCCTGAAGCCCATGGGCACCAGGGGACCTTCTGCCAGTGACGAGAACTCCAGGCTCTGCAGATGTGCCATCCTTGTGCCATCAACCCCCTTGGGGACATGAATCTCTCATGCAGACCACAGGCTCTGGTCTGTGGGGATATGTGGGGGACATGTGGGGGACATGCCAGGGCTGAGTCTCAGTCACAGATCCTGGAGAGAAACCACTGGTGAGACCACCTTAGCACCTGCACCCCAGCTCAGGCTGGGCACGCCAAGGGCAACGCTGACTCAAGAGATGTATGTGCACCTCACACCTGCTGTTTCTGTCCTCCAGCTCCAAAATACTGGAATGGGGAGGGTGCCAACATGGACCAGGAGATGCTGCTGCTCTGTTGAAGGTGCCATATCCTTGCTGAAGCCCAGGCTGTGCTCAAGCCCTCCCTGACCCCCATCCTGCCTCCTGGGGATTGCTTCAGCCTGCCCAGGTTCAGGGTCCTGCCCATGCTAGTGACTTCTGCATGGAGCAAGAGTGTGCGCAGCCTGTCCCCCACCCCTCTGCCTTTCCCTGGGGTGCTCAGGCAGGACAAGTGTCCCAGCACCACGTGTCCCTGGGGCCACCCAGAAACAAGGCTCAAACCCCAGCCTGCTTCTGCTCAGTGAAGCCACCACTTTTGGCTGTCCCCTCCCCTGAACTAAACTGACACACAGGGTGTGCTGAGAGCTCATGCCCCTCACACTGATATGACGCGGCTGTGCACAGGCATGGGTCCAAGGATGCCTCCAAGGATGCCCTTTGTCGGGGTGCCTGGGCCTAGGGAACTCCAGCTGCAGCCAGGACAGCCTGAGGCTGTTGGAGCTGTCACCCAGGTGTCCAGGCCATCGGGTCACCCCTGCCTTGGGACCCTCAGTACTGGGCTCCAACACGGCCCCACACCAGCACTGGGAGCTCTCTCCAGACATACATCTCAGAGTCCAGCAGGAACAGCCAGGGGAGATTCACCAACAACCCTGTCCTGGGAAGGGTCCTGCCTGTCACCAGAGAGGGAACCCACCCATGGGCAGCTTTGCTCAGAGGGCACAAGACCCCTCGGCAGGCTGGGGACCCCCATGGTGAAAGTGAGAGGTGGGGGAGAAAGGGGATGGTGACAACCTCAGGAGAGGAGACAAGGCTTTTCTGCGTGAAAGACTCCATGCTTAGGGAAGCTCCATGCTCAGATGCAAAATTGTCTAAGGTGTCCTCTTCAATCGTCTGTGCCAGCACGGAAGCCCCAGCACCCATGGGGAGAGACAGAGGGAGACAGAGACAGAGACAAAGAGAGAGAGAGAGAGAGAGAGAGAGAGAGAGAGAGAGAGAAAAAGGGAGAATTTGAGAAGGAATGAAGGAACAAAGGGTGAGCAGGTGGGTGAACTGATGGATGAATGGATGGAAGGATGGATAGATAGATGGACAGAGGTTACAGCTGTGCCAGCTCCAGATGCTCCATTCACATACATCTCTTCACCTGATATAGTGCATGGTAAAAGCAATGTGAGGGAAAGCCCCTCTTCCTCTTCCCAGCCAGGTGCTTTGTGAGGGGCCACAGCCCCTCCTGCAGCCCCGATTTCTGGGCAGTGCTAGGGCCCAGTGGGAACACGGGCACATCCCGAATTCCCTGCAGAGCTTGTGCCTCTCCATGGCAGGGGGCAGCCAGGGCAGAGCAGCCCCACGTGTGGCACCCTCCTTCCTGGAGCCACATCCCCTGCTGCAGGCACAGCACTGGCTCAGAGCCCCACTGAGAGGACAGGAGGCAGGGAGGACAGCAGGGACAGGGCATCCAGGCTGGCAGGGGGACACTTGTCACACGCTGCCTGCACTGAGCCCAGCAGGGCCGCAGGCCACACCCCTCCAGCACCGGGGGCTCTGTCCTGGAACCCCAATTCCAGTGCTCTCCTATCACCCCCATGGTCCCAGTGCAAAGCCAGTGCGCAGAATGCCCAGAAGGGAGGATGTGGGTGTGGGATGCCAGCATGGCACCACCCATCATCCACCTCCTCCCACCCCCCAGGTTCCAATGCTGAGAGCACCACGGGGCACCCCTGCACGGGGACCTGGATCCTGCTCTGCTGGGGACACCCCCCGTGCAGGAGCTGTGCTGGCACTGCCCTACAGGCTGCTCCTCAGGAGAGTGAGCAAAACCCGCCCCCGTGGCTCACCAGAGCCCCAGCTCACCTCTTAGGTAGCCCCACAACACCTCCAGACAAGGGCTGTTAAGTCTCCTGCAGTGCCCAGGGAGAACCACCCCCAGCAGTGAAAATGGTTCAAAAATTTAGAAACACCACCTCTGTCCCCAGCACATCGCTCCCACCATGCTCCCTCAGGGCAGCACAGGAGCTGAAGGATTCCTCCCCAACAGATCCAGATCCTCTCTGGAAGAGAAGCAGCAGAACAAACCTCAGTGGCCTTTTCAGGGGTTCCCTTTGGCGTTTCATCCTCGTGCTTGGGTGAGGAAGAGGCTGGTGAGGAAGGCAGCCTCCTGTCCCGATCCCTGTGAACCAGTTTGCTGTTGGGCTCCTTTAGGGTCCTCTTCAACTCATTGATGCTAGCCTGATGCTTCAGCAAA
This sequence comes from Hylia prasina, assembly GCA_013397195.1. Taxonomy (NCBI): domain Eukaryota; kingdom Metazoa; phylum Chordata; class Aves; order Passeriformes; family Sylviidae; genus Hylia; species Hylia prasina. Next base: position 131,219 of record VYXD01015988.1, read on the forward strand.
ACATCTTCTGGCTTGTCTAAAAACTTGGGAAGGAGACAGGAAGAGAGCGATGATTAAAGCAGCAGCCCAGTCCAAAGGGATGAGCAGGGACACTGGGAGGGTTGGTGGCATACTGGGCTGGAATTTAGGGTCTCAGGAGCCAAATGAGGAGTGTAATGGAGCACCATGGTCTACAGGTCTCACTGCAGGAGAGGCAGCAGCTTTCATTGCAGGGAGCAGCAGGAGGGCAGCATGGAGCCAAACTGTGTGTGGCAGGTGAAGGGCATGGCATGGCCTGGTGGCATTTCCAGGGCGCTGTGTCCTCCTGGCTGGGGACAAGCTAAAGATTCCTGGAGGGGAGAGCGGGCTCTCCCTTGGAATCAGCAAGGAATGGGGCCTTGCTGGAAACACCAGCAGCCCATGCTGTTGTCTGGTGCCAGGCACAAAGGGAGCCCAGGCTCTGTCTCAGAAAGGCAAGCGAGTGGCATTTCCAGCAGAGCTCCTCCAGAGCAGGCTCTGACAAAGGGGTGGAGGTCCAGGGCTGGGCAGGGATGTCCAGCATGGATCTAGGCCTGGATCCCTGTGCACCAGCCCAGGGTGAGGTGGGTCTGATCTGCTGTGGAGAGGACAGCTCGGAGCGCTCAGGGGAGAGGGGTCAGGTGTCAGAGCGTGGCTTGGTGGGGGCACAGGCGCTGGGGCGGCCCCCTCATCCTGCCGCAGAGGTGGGCAAACCAGCTCCCAGGAGGAACCTGGCTTCTGCCTCCAACCCAAACCCAAAGCTCTCCTGAGGTTCAAAAGGAGGGCCTCAACCATCTCCCCAGTACCTCTTCGGCAACAGAGAAGAGATCCATGAGAGTCCCAGGAAAAGCCCCACCAAATTTTCTAGATGCTGAAGGCTCAGCACAGCTCAGGAAAAGTCTGGCCCTGGCCCCGCATGTCCGAGCTGAGGAGGGCTCAGGTGTGCCCACCTCTGGGCTGGGTGCAGCACATGCACATGCAGTGGGCAAGCGATGAGGCGGGCAGGGGCCGGGGCCAGTGCTGACCCCCGGTGGGGCTGCACAGGGAGCCTGGGTTGTGCCAGCGTGGCCAACCCCATCCCCGTGCTTGCTTCCACTGGCAGCTCCAGCTGGGATCTCTGATCACAGAAGGGATCCCCCACGGAGCAGCCCTGGATTTGAGACCAGGACGAATCGTTCCTGATGGGGCCACCACAGGCACAGTTTGTGCAGGGAGGGCTCAGCCTCCCTCTCTGCTCAGCCCCTCTCGGGGTGGGCAGGCACAGGGCTGGTGTCAGTGTTAGCCCCCCAGGCAGCTTGGAGCCTCATGGCCCCTGTGGCGGGGAGATGGCAGCCACAGTGCTTGGGGAGCCCCAGCTCAGCTCTCAGGGGACTGCAGGAGAGCTGGGCAGGGGTGGATGAGGCAGTTTGGGTCAGGCAGGAGCAGAGAGTGGGTCGGGTACCAGCAGGAGGATGGGACCAGCTCCACAGGAGAGGAGACACAAGGTGAGGACATAGCAGGGTCAGGAACATGAGCAGAAGCCAGGTCATCCCAAAGGGCCAGGGGCTCCTCTGCCCTTGGGAGGGCTCTTGCTCACAGGCACGATCAGGATCACCTTACTTAGTGGGATAGAAGATGCCACAGCTGATCCCCAGCTGTCTGTTCCTCGGGCTCCTCCAGCACCCAACCCCCGGCCCGGTGCATCTTGTATTCCAGTAAATAGGGTGACAGACAGACTTGTTTTGGGAAGGATGGACAATATGATGCACCAATGAGGACCAAGATACTCCAGAGAGAGAATACCTCCTGCTTGTGCCTGGGGGTTGTTTCGTGCTCCGGCTGGCAGCAAAGAGAGGGTTAAAAGTAACCAGCAGGGTCAGTAGAGGGCACTTGTCACAAACACCACAGTTAAGCTGATAGGCTGGTAGGGAACGCCCTCCCCTCCCAGCATGGGGCTGAAATGAGCTGGGACAGGAGGAGGTCGGCTGTGCCCAGGCAGTGGTGGGCACTGATGTGCTCAGCCTGTCCCATCCCCATCCCTGTCCCAGAACCGGGCTGCTCCCAGGTCCAGCCCTGCCTGGGCATGAGCCTTGAGACCACCTGGAGGGTTCTGGGGAATCCAAGTTAAGCTGAACACCTGTGTCAGCTCCACTTCCACCAGTGGGGCCAAGAGCCACATCCCAAGGGTCCCACCAGCCTGGGGCACAGCTGACACCCTGCCCCGAGGTGACCCTTCCTGCCTGCAGCCCAGCCCTGCTGCCTGCGCCCGGGCCCTGCCTACCTACCCCTCCACCCCCACCCTCTTCTGCCCACCTCAGCTGTACCTTCAGCTCCTTGATCTTTGTTGGGGTGGTCACTTCCTCATCCTCCGTCTCAGAGCGTCTCCTGCTGCCGAACTCACCGTCCTCATCCTGCTTCTCACCCTCAGGCCCGGCATCGTGGTTCTCGCTGACAGAGGCTGGCCGCGAGAACTCTGCCCACAGGGACAGCCGAGTCACCCCAGCCCTGCCACCCCGCTCCTACCCCAGGTCCCCTGCCCCTGGCCAGCTCACACCGCGGGCAGGTTGTCCCAGGGGTCCCAGGGCACAGAGGAGGGGGTGATGTGTCCCTGAGCTCCCTGACCCCAGCCCTGCCATATCCCCCTGTTCATGCACAGTCTGAGCTATGCTTTGGGGTGGGGACAGCCCCTGTGCCACGGGGATGAGGCTGGGGACAGCCTCCAGAAGGAAGCCCGATGCTGCTGTGAGAGAGTCCGGGCAGCTTTCCCGGTTCCTGCCAGTGGAGCAGTGTCCCCGTGTCCCCGGGCGGGCCGTACCTCCGTCCAGGCTGCGGGACATGGTGTAGCGTTTGCTGGAGGAGCGCTCGAAGAAGGGCGCGGGGCGGTCGATGAGGGCGCTGGCCTGGCGTGTCTGCGCCTGCGTGCGCCCGCTGTACCGAAACTTGGAGCCCATCACCAGGAAACCCTTGGGGGGTGGCTCTGGGGACACCAGCCTAGGGGTCAAAGGGGTGGGAGGGTGTCAGTGAGCCCCAGTCAGGGCCCCAGCACTGCCCCCCGTGTGCAGGAGAAGCAGGAAGGTGCCTGCCTTCAGGAAAGGAGGCCTGGAGAAGGTCTAGGGAAGGTTCCTCACCTGAAGAAGGTGTGATGCTCTATGCAGACCTTCCAGAGCCTCTTGGCTGAGCGGTGGTTGGGCAGCTTGAAACCGATGGTGCTCTCAAACTGTTCGTACTTGGGGGAGACAGAGACAGGCTGTTACAGCCACATCCTGCCCTAGGGGACATGCCAGGACCTTGCAAAGGCCCTCAGGTTCCCCTGGCCGGAGCTGTGACCGTGCAAAAGACCCTCAAAAATCTTATTCAAATCCACGCTGGGATGGTCCATGCCCAGCACCATGCCCAGTAGAGTGATGGAATACATGACACGCCTCTGGCCTAAGCACTTTCCTCAGCTGTAAATGGCTTTTCAGTGCAAGATAAATTCCCTCAAAAAACAAAAAGCTTTTACAGCTGATTTGGTCTGAGGGCATCACTCTCAGGTGTGCTGTCCTTGCCCTCCAGCCTGCTAGAACACACAAGTGGAAATGCATTTTCCCACCATAAATGAGTGAAAATAAAGTCTGAAAATGAATGAAAAAACCTTGTGAAGGTGTGACAAAAATGGCCCTCAATCCCCATTCCTAGGCAAGCTCCCTATACAAGCAGGGTCACAGCGTCTGTCAGGGATGGGATCTTGGGGTCCCTCAGTTGCTGAAGCCATAAGACAACATGAAAGTAAATTCATGCCACAGGAAATGCGCTCTCTTGGCCAGCACGGTCATAAATGTGGAATCCTTGGAGCACAGGCCGGAGCCAGGTGAGGAAATCCTTAATCAGCCCCAATTCCTCAGGACGGGTACCCAGGGGCCACATCAGCACCTGACACCCACCTCCCCTGGGCGGATCTTAATGTAGAAGTTGCTCCTCTTGTAGGAAATCTTGAGGATCTTGGGCCAGGCGAAGCGGTTGATGCGCAGCCGGTCCCTGTAGATGAGGAGGCCGTTGGCGCAGACGCCCAACATGATGTCAATACCCTCTGAGTCCTGGAGGAGGCAAGGGGACAGGAGGGGACAGGTCAGCAGCTCAGCAAGAGCCAGCCTGGCCAGCAGTGCTGCATCCCTCCTGCAGAGTGCTGCGGGGGCCTGGCTGGCAGAGGGAACACTGAACCCCAGGCTGGTGGAAGTTTGATCTCTGGGGCTTCTCTGGTGTCACCCAAAGCCATGCTAGGAGCCTTCCCTGCGGGAGGAAGGTGGGCAGGAGCAGGCTGGGAAGGGGCAGTCCCCAGCCCTGTACCTTGGCGTGGTGCAGGTCCACCCCGTACATGGAGAGCTTCTTGGCGTTCTCCAGGAAGTGGATCTCTGCTTCCCCGGGGGTCATTCCCCTGCAGGAAGACAGAGAAGGGGACACATGGCCAGGCGCCCCACGGCTGTGGGGCAGCTGTCCCGTGCTGTCCCCTCCCAGGGCTCACCGGTAGGTCTTGTGCAGCTCCATGATGCGCTCCTCCAGCTCCCGCGTCTGGTTGGGGGCAAAGCGCAGTTCGCTCACGTAGTTGCCCACGTGCTCCTCAGTGTCATGGTCACCCAGCTCGGCCTGCACAGCGTAGGAGCCCAGCAGGGCGTGGGTGACAAAGGAGCAGGGCAGGCGTCCCGTGATGATGTCGGCACGGAGCTGCAGGCACAGGTAGTATCTGCAGGAGGGGCAGACGGTCAGAGTAGGGCAGGGGAGCAGGCTGGAGCTCTCCAGGAAGGAATCTGGTGCCCCTCAGGGCAGGCTGGAGCTCTCCAGGAAGGAATCTGGTGCCCCTCAGGGCAGGCTGGAGCTCTCCAGGAAGGAATCTGGTGTCCCCCAGGGCAGGCTGGAGCTCTCCACGAAGGAATCTGGTGCCCCTCAGGGCAGGTTGGAGCTCTCCAGGAAGGAATCTGGTGCCCCCCAGGGCAGGCTAGGGCTCTCAGGAAGGAGACTTTTGCACCACACAGCAGTCTGGGGCTCCCAGGGAAGGAATCTGGTGCCCTCTGGTGCAGGCTGGGACTCCCTGGGAAGGAGAACTGTGGTACTCACCTGGTGATGTCTTCTGTGAGCTGGGCAGGGTCTGGAGGGTAGAACTTCACAGTGAAGGCAAAGTTCCAGGGCCCACCTTGGGAGGGGAGAGAGCAGTTTAGGACAGCACCCATGGGGCTGCACACAGGGCACAGGAGCATCTGTGTGTCCACTGAGAATCCTGCTGCTCCCTCCAAGCCTTGCACAGGGCAGGGACAAGGGGGCTCCAGAGGCTGCCAGGGGCACAGCCCTTGGGACTCCAGCGTGACTTGCTGAATCCTCCCCAAAGAGCTGGGGACAGCAAAGCATCACAACTGCAAGTGCCACAAGCTCAGTGTCCCAGCAAAAGCCTCCTGTGTCCCAGAAGGTGACACCTTGGGCAACACCATGGCAAATGCACCCCAGGACCTGTCCCAGCAAGGCCCCCCACTCTCCCCACCCGTCTCTGTCCCCCCTGCATGGGGCAGGTGGTGCCCAGAGCAGCACCAAGTCTCAGCCAGCTCTCCAGTAGCACAGATGGAGTCCTTTGTCCCCCCACCTCTCAGGAGTAAGAGAAGAGGTGGGTAACAAACAGCTGCAGGAGCAACAGTGTCCCTGTCCCCAGGCCAGCTGCCAAAGGTCCTCTCCAGGGCAGGTGGGGAGGTGACCTGCCACAGGACAGCCACCATGAGCCATCCAGGAGCTCCATGGGACATCCCAGGGCTGGGGAGGATGGACCCTCCCCAGGCACTTACTGCGAATCTGCTTCTTGATCTCCTTGGAGGGGTCCAGCCAGTTCTGCAATGAGGAGACAGCAGGTCAGGGAGGCCCCCACCTTGGAGGGGGTGGCTGCAGAGGGGCCCCCCATGCTCACCTTCTGGCTGTCCGAATCACAGAAGGTGAGGCCAAAGTAGTCCTTCTCCAGGAGGTTGAGGTGCTCACACACCATATCAAAGAGCACCTGGCCTCGGGCGTGTTTCTGTCAGAGACATGGACAGGCTGATGGTCAGTTGGTCCCTTGGCCTCCTGGACACCCTCCAGGTGACCACCAAAACATGCTCTCACCCAGTGTGGGCTTCACCACATCCCAGCCTTGCAGCCCCAGGATCACCTGTGTGTCCCTAAAGCAGTACCAAAGGGTGTCCTGGGGCTGCAGAGATGGGGCACCACTGTGGGGACACCCAGATGCCAGGGTTGCAGGGATGGGCTCCTGGTGGCAGTGGTGGCTGGATCCACAAGCACAGCATAACAAGAGCCACCAGGAGCATGTGGAGTGATGGAGAGCACCTTTGGTATCAACGAATCCCAGAATGGCTTGGGCAGGAAGGGACCTTAAAGATTGTCTAGTTCCACCACCCTCATGGGCAGGGACACTTTCCACTAGACCAGGCTGCTCCAAGCCCTGTCCAACCTGGCCTTGAACTCTAGGGATGGGAAATTAATTCCCCTGAATTTCCCTTCATTACGGGGGGCACCAAGAACCAGGCTTACTCATGGCCATGGAAGAACAGCCCTTCCCAAGTGTGCATCTCCTCTATTTCCAGCCTGGCAGCTCCCATCTCCCCTCTCCAAGGCATCTACTTACAGCACTTCCATCAGGTGCCACCAGCACAGCAGACCAGGGCACCAAGCAGCACAGCCTGGGCTCCTGCTGCCCTCCAAAGCTTTTCTAGCAGTTGCCATCACCCTTTCTGGGTCTCCTCCCTCCTTCTGACCTGGATTTGAAGGCAGGCGCTCACCCATGCCATGTGCTGGGGTGTCACACAACAATTTGACTCCCCTGCTGAATTTTTACTGAATTAAGGTTTAATTAAAGCACATGGACAAGGCACAATTATTCCAACAGGGTCTGCCAGAAAGAAATGCAGTACCAACACTCCTACCCCAAACTCTCTCCCCTGTGTTCCAGGTGGCTTTTTAAAAGAGCAGTTGACTAATCCTTGGGTGACATGGTGAGGGGCATTGCTCTGCTCTGCTCTGCCAGCATCTGTGACCTGAGATTCTCCTGCCATCCCAGTTTGGTTGGCCAGTGCTCTGGGGAAAGCCAGGCAAAGCATGATTGCCAGGGCTCATCAGCCCATAGGATGCTCCACTCCTTTCCTTCTTCAGGAAGATTTTCATCCTGGTGCCAACCCATCTTTCCACAGTTTTGCAACCAATTTTACTGCTAAAGTGACAGCCAGGGCTTCTGGTGCACAGGGACCAAAGGCCCTGCTCCTGTGCCATGGGCAGGGCCCAGACCCTCCAGCCAGCCTTGGGGTGCTCCCTGCTCCCACCCTCCCTCCGTTCATCAGTCCCAGCAGTCGAGCCCTGGGGCAGGCAGCACCCACACACAGATCTGCTCTGTGCCGCCAGCAAACACCCATGTGCCACTGGCCAGAGCCAGGGCAAAGGCCTCTTTGGCAAAGGCTCTCAGTTCCCTGAGGTTCAGGCTCCTCAACAACCTCAGCTTTTCATTTTCAAGCAAAATTGTCAGTCCTTAAAAATGTCCCTCCCTTCAGGCTCATGGTGTGGGTTGGAGCAGCGCTGCCTTTCCAGTATGGTGACAGGAGACAGCAGCAAGTGCTGAAGATGGAAATGGGGGTTCCTCAGATGTCCTTCTGCTCCCTGCTGCCTTGTGGCCCTGGCAGGGCCACCAGAACCTTCCACAAACAGCAGCCCCAACTCCTGAGTGAATCCTGGGTGTTCCCCAGCTGTCCTGGAAGGGAGAGGTGCCCATCGTGATGGTGGCTGAAGCAGCCCTGCAGCATCTCCCAGTGCTCAGGTGGCCACTGCTAGGTATGTGTCCCCTCTGTCCCTCCCTGCAGCCACTGCCAGGTGCATGTCCCCTCCGTCCCATCCTGCAGCCACCAGCAGGTACGTGTTGCCTCCCTCCCTCCCTGCAGCCACTGCCAGGTGTGTGTCCCCTCTGTCCCATCCTGCAGCCACTGCCAGGTGCCTGAAATGCCAGGCAGAGCTCTATCCCCACCCATTAAGCTTTTGACTTAGACATTGTTTTCTCTTATGAGTAGCTGCCAAATTTGGTTTCACTGGGCTGAAATTCCCTGCAAGGGTCTTTATTTCCAGATTTTTAACTAATTTTGAAATTTCAGCTTAAATGGCTATTTCTGTGGGTGTTTTTCTCTAGGACAGAGGTACTACAAAGCTGTTCTAGGAAGAGTCCTGTCCTTGAGGACTCTGGACTGGGCAGGGTCCCGGGAGTGTCTCCTCCTTGGCGCCAGCACAGGCCACCAAATCTGGGACTCACCTCCACCTCACACTCGTACTCGGAGGCATCGAGGAGTGTCACCCTGCACAGGGCACTCTTCACTTTCTTGGTGGTTTTCTGGGGTGACTTCTGGGTCTTGCTGGGAGTTGTTTTGTCAGAGAGTCCATCGGTCTCACTGTAGTCCTTGTCCTCCATGTCTGTGCCCTGCAGCAGGGACACACAGAGGGTTACCTGGCACCACTGCCAGAGTGGCACACGGGCAGAGCAGGAAGGCTCTGCACAGCAGAGCAGGGCAGCTGGTGAGGGGCAGTCCCCAGCCAAGGCCGGTTCCACCAACCCACACTGCCAGCACAGCCCAGGCCCTGGCGGACACCTGGGGTCAGTTCACAGCCAAATCCTCCCCGCCCAACCAGCAGTGCAGCAGCTCAGCTCCCCAGCAGCTGCACAGACAACACTGGCTGCAGCCGGGGCCCCCAGCCTGGCCCGGGAGCTCAGCCGGGGACACGGCAGCACTGCCCACTCCCTCCCCGTGCCCCGGCCAGCAGGGCCGTTCCCACCCCGCCGGCACTCCCGGCTGCCCCACGGATCCCGCGGTTTGTCCCGCCCGCCTGGAGCCGTGCGGGCA
>VYXD01015988.1:151042-175255 GCA_013397195.1 Hylia prasina
GGAGCTGCCCCATGCCCACCTCCACAAGCCCCACATTCCCCCAGCCCCTCGTCAGCTCCCCACATCCCCCAGGAGCTGGGACCCCTCAGCCCCAGTGCTGCTGCAGGTGAGAAGTGCCCACATCCCATCCTGGGGAATGGCTTTACTCACATTCCCTCCTGCTAAACACCCTTTAGAGGTTCCTGGCTGCCTTTCAGCAGTGATCAACCCTGCCCAGGCTGCTTTCCCTGCCTGTTTGCAGTTCAGGATGTGTTTATAATGTGTGGTTTATCTACATTAATGCAGTGTCACCACCACACAGCCAACACACCTTGACCCCTCCTGCACAAACCCCAAAGCACCAAAGTCTCCAGGCTTGCCCACAGCACCCACCCCGAAAGCTGAGGGTTTGAAACTCTGTCCTGAGTCCACTGGACACATGTGGCTTAGCTGGGCTCCAGCTGCTGCAGGGAAACTGGAAACTTGGAAATTTCCATCCTCTGAAGGATCTCACAGATACACAAAAGGACAAAAAAGGTGTCAAAGGAGATTGAATAGGAGCCAGGAATAGCATCCAGGGAAGGACCATGGCCAGACACCCCCCTTGGGCTGGCCCACAGCAGCCTTGGCAGAGATGGATGGCAAGAGGTTCAGCCTGGAACAACCTTTCTTACCTAGCTTTGACTCTACTCTGCTAAGAACACATTTCCCCAGTCTCACTTCTGTACAAATTTACAGCAACAGCATTTGTGTCCCCACAAAGCTGAGGAGAATCCTTTGGCATCCCAGTGCTCAGACATGACAAACACACAAACTGAGAACTCCTCAATGACTTGCAAAATGCAACCAAAAAAACCCCCACTATCAGGATTTAGCCTGGCACAGGGCACCTGCTCTGCAAAAGTCCTTCAGGAGGAAAGCAGAGACTGGAGAGCGCTGGCCTGGCCACGCACTGAGGATGCAGAACAGCCTCTGACCCCACTCTGAGCTACAGCACCGAGGGTGGGCCAAGGCCCTGAGAGGATTGTACCTGTGGGCAGTTCTTACGGCTCCTGGTGAGGGTATCTGAGCCCAGAAAGGACATGGAAAGATGCCCAAGTAAGATTTTTGAAGCATGTGCTTGGGTTGGTTCAGAACAGCAGAATGGGTTTCAGCCTGGATAAAAGAAGTTTCTGGGAGGAGCGTAGAGCCCTTGCAGTGCCTAAAGGGGCTCCAGGAGAGCTGGAGAGGGACTTGGGACAAGGGCCTGGAGTGAGAGGACAAGACGGAATGGCTTCCCACTGGCTGACAGCAGGTTAGGTGGGACACTGGGGAGAAGTTTTTCCTTGTGAGGGTGCTGAGGCCCTGGCACAGGGTGCCCAGAGAAGCTGTGGCTGCCCCCGGATCCCTGGAAGCGTCCAAGACCAGGTTGGGCAGGGCGTGGAGCACCCTGGGATAGTGGAAGGTGTCCCTGCCCACGGTACGGGGGTGGAAGGAGATGGGCTTTAAGGTCCCTCCAACCCAAACCATTCTGCGATTCACAGTTGTGCCAGATGTGCTGGAGCTCCCTTGGCAGGCAGAGCATATCTCCCCAGCTCAGAGCTGCTGTACCTGGCAGCCAGGCTCAGGAAACGCTGGTAAAATGAGGGAAAACATCTCCTGCCGCGCTGCCCTCCTTCCAGCCCATTAATCCCCGCGCTGCAGCAGCCCGTGGCTGTCTCGCAGCCCCGCCGTGAATCACCGGCACCGAGCGCTGACTCACGGAGGTGAGCCGGGCTCCGGATGCGGCTGACGCGGGAGCCCCGGGCCCGCAGCCTCCTCTGGGCCCCCCTGCAGCCCCCACTGCGGAGAGACAATGCCTCCGGAGGTGCTTAAACCCTCGCAGCTCAGCACAGGGAGCACCTCCATCCAGCCCGGCCCCACGAGCCTGGAACAGACTGTGGTGGGGAGGAGAGGGGCATGCGGCTTCTCTCCCAGGGCCACGGGACGCTCCGCAGGCTGGAGCCCCTCTGCTCTGAGCCAGGCTGGGAGAGCTGGGGGTGCTCACCTGGAGAGGAAAAGGCTCCAGGGAGACCTCAGAGCCCCTTCCAGTGCCTAAGGGCACTGGAAATAGAGAGACAGAGACTTTTTACATGGAGAGAGAATGATAGGACAAGAGGGAACCATTCTAAACTAAAACAAGAGATTTACATCAGATGTTAAGAAGAAATTCTTCCTTGTGAGGGTGCTGAGGCCCTGGCACAGGGTGCCCAGAGAAACTGTGGCTGCCCCTGGATCCCTGACAGCGTACAAGGCCAGGCTGGACAGGGCTTGGAGCAGCCTGGGATAGTGGAAGGTGTCCCTGCCCATGGCATGGGGTGGGACAAGGTAAACTTTACAACCCAACCAGTCCCTTCCAACTCAAACTCCTCTCCTGCACCACCACCTGTGCCAGGGCTTTATCCTCCTCAGCTTGGAGAGTTGTTCTCCATCTCAGCAAACTTCCCTCCCTCCAGATCTGGGCTGTTGTCCCTGTCATGAGCAGCCAGGGCAAAGCTCCTTCTGCCTTTCCACTCTTTGAAGCTCTGCAGTTCCCCACAGTCCCCAGGCCTCCGTGACCCCCCATGGACCAGCCTTGCAGAGATCCAGCAGCAGTGACAGCTCAGTCCTGCACAGAGAAGCCAACAGCCCTGGCGAGCCAGAGAAGCCCCCTACAGCCACCGTCCAACCAGCAGGACCTGACCCCACCCCAAGCGGGAAGTGCCTGCTCAGGTCCATCAGTTTCTAGCCTTGGTCCTTCCCAGGGCTGGTGCAGAGACTTTGAGAGAGCAGCAGGTCTCCAGAGCCCTGTGGAGCTGCCCAGGGAGGTCCCTGCCGCCCCAGCAGCTCCTCCCTCTCCATTCGGGCAGAGGCAGCCAGGCACCAAGTGCTGCTGGGGCCCAACCCCACACACTGGATTCCTTCTGCCTGCAGGGTCTTGGCTGCTCCCAAAGGGAACAGACCCTGTTCCTGCCTGCAGCTGGATGGACCTGGGGATTCCCTCCTCTCTGCCTGGCTCCTGCAGGTCAGGTCCCGGTTAGCTGGGCTAGCACAGCTTTACGATCACAGCACCAGAATTTGCCCTCTGGTGCAAAACTTTCTCTGACCCCTCATCCCTACACACCTCACTCAATCACCCTCTCCATGTTCCCTCCTCGGGTCCAACTGTTTCCTCACTATTCCTCAGGTCAGTCACACAGATGGGTATTTTAGCCTCCAAGTCATTTCCCAGACAATCAGTCTCTCCTGCTGTTCTCCATTTACAGTGAAGCACTTCCCTGCTGGCTTTGCACCGCATCCCACGGGCACCTCAATTCCCACAGGAGCAGATGGACACTGGGGTGCTGGGAGAGACTTTGCTCCTCCCCTGCCACCACCACCCACCTCATCCCAGCCTCCCTGCAGCCACCAGGTGCCTGCAGGCATCATCCCTCCATTCCTCCTGAGCCTCACCCCACACCCCCATCCCTGTCTCCCCACGCACACACAGGGTCACAGCCACAGTGCCCCCAGCCCCCTCCAAGTCTGCTCCCTCCCTCCCCTTGGCCTGGAGCGTTTGGAGGGATGTCAGACCAGGAAAGCATGTTGTTCTCCTGCCCAGCAGGATGGTATTGAGCTCAAAAACATTGCACTGGGAACACGAAGGGCAGCATGAGCATTCCCTCTTCACCTCAGGTGCCTTGGGCCCCCAGCCTGTGAGAAGGTTTCACACCAGCCCAGGTGAGCTCTGTCACCTTGTCCTGCCAACCTGACCACAGCTGTCCCACCCCACGGCAGCACAGCACCAGGAAGCACCAGCTCCTCATCTCAAGTGCTGTGTCTGATTCTGGGCCCCTCACAAGAGAGACCTTGAGGGGCTGGAGCATGTCCAGAGAAGGGAACAGAGCTGGGAAAGGGGCTCAGCCTGCAGAAAAAGAGGCTCAGGGGGACCCTCTCGCTCTGCACAACTCCCTGACAGAAGGGGGCAGTCAGGGTGGGGGGCAGGCTCTGCTCTCAGGGAACAGGATGAGATGAAATGGCCTCAAGTTGGACCAGCAGAGTTTCAGATTGGATATTTCAGAAAAATTTCTTCACTGAAAGGGCTGCCAGGCATTGGAAGGGGCTGCCCAGGCAGGTGGTGGAGTCCCCATCCCTAAAGCTGGTCAGGAAATGACTGGATGTGGCACTCAGTGCTACAGGTTAGTTAACAAGGCACAGGCTGGAGTCAATGATCTTGGAGTCCTTTCCAACCTGAATGATTCTGTAATTCAGGAAGGCAAGAGCTAAGAGGTCTGAACCTGCTGGTGGAGGAAATCACCATGGACCATCACAGGCTGCTCCCAGGGAAACTGCTGGGACATGTCCACTCCTGTCCCTCTGGCGCAGATGACAGGTCCAGCCCAGAGTCTGCCTGACCAGGGAGGGCAGGAAGGGTTCCTCCAGGCTGGCTGGACCGGTCCTTTCCTAGGGACAGGCCCTGCAGGGCTTTGCTGGTGACTTCAGACACCTTTGTCCAGACAAGCGGGTGCTGTCCTGCCCCGAGGCAGCCTGGCAAGCTCAGGCTGTCGAGCTGGTGTGCTCAGCTCCACTGACCTGACCTGGAGTTCCCCAGGGATGCTGAGCCAGGGAAAAGGTGCCAAGCCCAGGCTGAGGCACCACTGAAGCAGACAGAGCAGACAGCAGCTCATCATTGACATGGAGTGTGACAGCCAGGCTGGAGCTGCCAAGTGAAGAACTGGGTCAAGTGGGGAAAAATAGGAGAGCAAAGGCAGTGAGGGTGGGATGATCTCACGGGAACACACTCAGGTGATGGCAGTGATCCTGTGTGACACCTCCACAAGCTTCGGGATCCACCAGCCAAAAGGAACCCGTGGCATGGGGCTCTCCTACCTCCCTGCTCTCCTGCAGCCAACCCAGCCTTAATTGACACATGTTGAATGTGTGTTTGGGCAATTATGGATTTACATGATGTCAGCAGTTGCCAGGAGCCCAGACATCTGCTCGCTCATCATGCCCGAGCCAGGCAGTGTGGAGACATCTGACCCTGCTGACAGCAGCACAGGGCCTCCCCTCCACAGCTCCATCCTCCCCTGGCATTATCGCCTGCAGGGGACAGGCACTGACCTCCTGCCCACGGTGCCAGCCCCTGATCCGGGGTTAATAGAGCAGCTTGAGCTTGTTCTGCAAAACTACACCCTGTAAGTTGAGATCAGCATCCCTGTGGCTCCAGAGGCATTGTGCCACATGTCAGAAATGAATCATGAGAAGGTTAGGGGGGGAAAAGAAGCCACCAAATTGACAGGGAGTTATCCCCTGAGCCAGGCTGGAGTCAGGCAGCAATGGCAGCTCACCATGACAGCTGCCAGTGCTGAGAGCAGCCGGGGCAGAGCCCATCCCGAGAGACCAAACCTTAACTTCCAGTTTGCTCTGGCTCCGACCCTTCTGGCACCAGGAAAAACCAGGGAAGAGGAGCACGACCTCTGCTGCATCCCAGGGGGATGGGGCTGAGGTGCCTCCTCCTCTGAGCCCTCCAGGATGCAAAGGCAGCGTCCTCCCTGCTCCCTCTCCCATGGCAGGACATGGTCCTTTTGCCAGACATGGGAAATTTGGGGCCACTTTAAACAAGGTTTCACTCCTACCCTTTTGAGTGACACCTCCCAGCTGAGTAAATAAGACCAGGAATGTGTTGCCGTGTCCCCTCAGAAGCCAAAGAACACCTCCTACAACCTCATTAATGCTCACATGAAGGTGCCCCAGCTGGGGGGCAGGAGAGCCGTGAGTCAGCCCCTGCAGGCACCCAGTGCCTCTCCAGATGGAAGCACAGCCCAGACACCACGGAGCAGGGAGAGGGAAGAGCCAGCAGACTGCAGCCCCCAGTTCCCCCTGGTCTCTCCCACCAGAGCAGGATGGGACCAGCAGCACCACCACAGCCATCATGTGCCACCAACTGAGCCTTGGTGTCACAGCGCCATCCCTGGGGCAGACCATGTCCTGCCTGCCAGTGCTCTGGGGACTTTCCTGTTTTCCTTGGCACCCACGGCCCCTCCCATCTCACCTCCAAAAGCCAAGCCCCACCGATGCCCTCAGCCACAGCAGGGCCTTGGCTGCACCTGCCCAGCAGCTCCACAGTCCCACAGCCCATGGAGGGGACACGGGGATGATGCTATTCCAGAGCTCTCCAGTTCCAGCCCAGTTCCCTCACTCTCTCCCTGGGACACCCACTCAGCAAAAGCAGAAGTTTCTCTCTGTCACCTGTGGTGAAAAACCATCCTCTGCTCCCAGGCAGAGCCTCAGCTCCCTGAGAGCCATTCCTGCTGCTCACCACTCCCCTCCCTGACTGGGGACAGCTGTCACACAGCACCTTCCTGCCAGCACAGCCACACCAGCCTGCAGGCTCACAGGGACCCCAAAACTTAGCCCAGGGCACAGGATCCCATGAGTGTGGCACTTGGGAGCAGTGGGTGCATCAAGGACAGGTCCTCGTGGCAGGATCCAGAGCAAACCAGGCATTCCCTGTGCCTGCACAGCCAAACCCACCCCACTGCCTGATCCCTGCCCACTGCTCCAGAGAAGAGCCCAGGGATCTGGAAGTCCACTGGGGCTTCCTGCGCAGCCAAAGGCTGCCCAGCTTGTCCCCTCCATCACTCCAGGCAGCCCCATAAAGCCAGGAATGTGCCTCTTCCAGGGAAATGTCGACCTTTCAAAAGGCATGGCTTGCACAGTCAGCAGAGTGGGGAAAGCACCAGGAGTGGAGAGAGGGGAAACTCATGATCTGATGCCACAGCTGGGGCTTTCAGCTCTTCTAGCACAGTCCAGCACGGAGCACTGGCTGGACAAGAGAAGACTGGGGAAAAAGCAGGCACTCAACACTCAACATCCTCCAGTGCCATGGCATGCGATGAACCAGCCCTAGGGAGGACCTGAAGGGCTAAAGCCCTCCCCAGAACATCCTCCCCATCCTCCAGGCAGACAGGGAAGGCTCCTGCCCACCTGCAGGATGTCACCTGAGCCGAACACTCGGCCTTGGGAAGGGCACGAAGAAACAGGAGCCAAGGCCACAATGTACCCAAGCAGGGTTGGGGTTACCCTGAGGGGCATCCAGCCCTCCTGTGCCAGCCTGAGTGTCCCTGTCACAGCCACAGCCTAAGGAGGACCCAAGGTACCCAGGCTCCAAGGTCACAACTGTGCCAGAGGGAAAAGCTGCTCCTGCAACATTCCACAGCCAGCTCACCCACATGCTCAGCCCAGCCAGAAGACTGCAGTGAGTCTGAGGGTGCAGGAGCCTTGGGGCTCCCCTCTTCTGGCCCTGCTTCCCAGAGCAAGGCAGGGAAGTAGTGCTGAGGTGGAATCTCAAGCAAAAGGGTCAACAGAGCTTCAAGACATCTTCCTTCCCCAGGGAAGGGTTTGGGTGATACTGGGCAGAGAAACCCCAAATCAGGGTTTGGTGATGCCCAGGGACACACTGGGGTGCTCTCTTGGCCCAGGACAGGATGGTGTGGGCAGCTGGAGCTCCCACCGAGCTGCCTGGGAGGATGTGGGGATGCCAGAGCAGGCAGGCAGGACGCAGGCAGGGCTCAGGCAGGGCTGCAGGCAGGGGCGCAGGCAGGGGCGCAGGCAGGGGCGCAGGCAGGGACGCAGGCAGGGACGCAGGCAGGGACGCAGGCAGGGACGCAGGCAGGGACGCAGGCAGGGACGCAGGCAGGGACGGAGGCAGGGACGCAGGCAGGGACGCAGGCAGGGACGCAGGCAGGGATGCAGGCAGGGAATGGCACCCGGGAAGCTCCACCTCTGCCGGTTGCTCAGCGACCAGCATCCCGCAGGAGCCACCGTGCCCGCACAGTCCTGCCGGCAGCACCAGCCCTGCAGCAGAGCCAGCAGCACAGGGGAGCTCAGGAACCACCCAGGAACCAGCCCTGGAGCCTGCCAGCCTCCCCCTTCCCACTGGAGCACTGGGATGGCTCCAGTGGGATGTGCTCCTCTGCACTCCCAGCTGCCCTGCACAGCTCAGCCCCACCAAAGGCCTCCAGGAAAGGGAGCAGCACTTGCAAATGGGACCCTCCCACCCCAGGTCCAGCTGCTGCCTCCAGAAACTGATAACTGCTCTGTAGGGAAGGGAAAGGACACATGGAAAGAGACCTTCATCACGTCTGAGTCCATCTCAAGAGCCAGTCCCGCTGACCGGGATCCCAGAATAGTTTGGACTGGGAGGGATCTTAAAGCTCATCCTGTTCCACCCCTGCCCGGGGCAGGGATACCTTCCACTGTCCCAAGCTGCTCCAGGTGCTGTCCAGCCTGGCCTTGGACACTGCCAGGGATCCAGGGGCAACCACAGCTTCTCTGGGCACCCTGTGCCAGGGCCTGCCCACCCTCACAGGGAACAATTCCTTCCCAATATCCCATCCATCCCTGCCCTCTGGCAATAGGAAGCCATTCCCTGTGTCCTGTCCCTCCATCCCTTGTCCCAAGTCCCTCTCCAGCTCTCCTGGAGCCCCTTTAGGCACTGGAAGGGGCTCTGAGGCCTCTCTGGATGCTTCTCTTCTCCAGGCCGAACACCCTCAACCAACAGAAGCCAACATCCCTCCACACACCTCAAAATTCATTTGCATGGGAGAAAATGCTGCAAGTTCATAGAAGAGCAGCAGATCTGTAAGTGAAACAGGCAGGAGCTCAAGGAAGAGCAGTGCTCTTGCAAATGTCTTTTTGGGCCCATAAATTTTGCAATTTATGCTGCTGTTCATCTCCCTTCTGAGGGAAGACAGATTACCTGGTTGGAAAGAGGAGCGGGAACCTGCTGTATTAACCATGGAAAACCACAGCTGGAAAATAGATCTTTGGGGGCTTCCTTACACTATCCCCTGCATTGCTGTTTATAGCAGACTCGGAGCTCTCACAGGTCAGAGGTAGAGAGTAAATCCAAGCTTTCCCTTTGACTTGGCACCCAAAAATCTGACTGATCACCAGTGCTGCAGGAAATCAGTGCACTCACCAGCCCATGGAGGTTTCCATGCACTTCCCACCTTGGCACTGCCCCCTTGCACCCTGGCACTGCACCCTGGGCACTAAAGGACCCTGAGAGCTGCAGTTGGCTGCCCCCCAAAGTCCCCAGCTCCCCTCATCCCCACAGCCAGGGCATCCATCCCTGCTGGCATATGGATGTGCTGGGGCACAGCATCCCACACTGGCTGACCCACCCGCAGCAGCAAACCCTCGGCTTTTTCAGGGAAGTGGAGGAGAATACCTTAGGTGGGTTATTTTGTTGTTTTTTTTTTTTTTTTTTTTTAAGATATGATATGGAGATATTTACTTGCAACTAAGTGCCTGTTGCTATAAGGGTTTTAAAGCAAAAGAAAGATGCCCAAAAATCCATTCTTCCCTGAGTGCAGGTTCACCAAGGCTCAGGGGGCTGGTCACAGGCCTCACCAGGGCCAGGGCAGCCTCCAGAAGCCCAAAAGGCTGCTCTGCCAAGGCCTATGAGGTGCAGCTGGCACTGGCTTCTGCCAGAGACCGAGGTGCTGACACCTCTCCAAGCACTGCCTTGATCCAGGCCTGACACCACAAACAATGTCACTGCTTGGGATTTACTCCATTTGCTTTGTATCACTCCCAAAGACAAAGCTGAAAACTCCTTTCTTGCCCTGCTGAGCTGCCAGTTCGAGTGTGACTCAGCCTGAGCAGGCGCTGCAGGGCGGGCGCAGCTCCGATCCCCTCCCGGGCCCTCCTGCCCACCTGTGCCCTCCCAGCCCAGGGGACCCCAGCCCGGGGGTGCCACCAGCTCTGCCACTTCATGGGAACCCTGTCACTGCTCCCTGCCCCGCTCCTGCACTCCTGACAGCAGCAGCAGGGCAGGGAGCTGAGTCATTTCAGCAGGGCACAGCCCCAGTCCCGACCAAGAGCTGTACAAACCCACTCCAGGGCAGCTCTGGGAGAGATCCCTGAGCCCCTCGGCTCCTGCTGAGCTGCTCCAGCCTCTGTTCCCCCATCCCGCTCCCTCCAAGGCCTCACCAGAGAGACCCCCACACCAGCTCCCTCCCAGGCACGGGGCAGACATTTTCTAGAAACAAATATTGCTGCTTTTCCCTCGCTCTCCCCCAGCCTTTCCATTTTACCTCCTGGACAACCCTGAGCACAACAGTTGTTTTTCCTTGCTGTTTAATCTCTCCCCAGCTCCCAGAGGATGTTCGCTCAGCACCTGCAGAAGCTCAGCTACCTTTGATGTGTCTCAAATTCTACCCCCAGGCAGGTGACAAGTATTCAGGGAACTTGGACAATTAAATGACAAGAGCAGGAAGGGCTGCAGAAAAAACTTTAAAACATAATAATAAATAAATAAAGGGGAAACAAAAAGCAAACCTGAGCAAAGCCTCCCCACCACACCCAAGGGCAGAGCCCGAGGGGGGGCAGAGCCTGAGAGAACCACCAGAACCTCCTGCTCTTAGAGGAGGCACCCTGAGCCCTACACTGCGAGCAGGGATCCCACAGCCACAGCTGGTCTGGCCCCACCACAGCAAATCCCATCACAGCAATTTGTGTCCAGGAGGTCCTGGACCATGCACCAGCCCTGGGCAGAGGCTAGCACAGCTCCTGCCCTCCCAGCTAAACTGGGAAAGCTTCAGGCAGGACCAGGAACACAAAGCCAGAGGTGGCTCCAGCTCAGGCAGGTCCGCCCCAGACTGAGCCCTCTGTCCCAGCCAGCCTGGGCTGGCACTGCAGCATGTGCTTTTGCTCACCAGTCCCTGGTCACCCCTTGGGGACCTGAGAGTGGTTCGTGACCGGTCCCTTCTAGAAGAGGAGAGAAGCCTGGACTTTCCAAGAGTTGGGGCTGCCCATCTTGGTGACCAGGGGAATGAGCTGAGTGGTGGCAAGGCCACCTGCCCCCTCAGACAGCATCACCCTGCTGGGGCTGGCACAAGGGACACACCTGCAGATGCCTCTGGAGCATGGGCCCTGCTCCGTGCCAGAAGCACCCACAGCCACCCAAATCCTCCCAGGCTGGCCTGACCTCGGGGCACCATCCAGGGCAGCTACAGCCACCAGCAGCCACTGAGGAGGGTGCTCACAGCACCAAGGCCTCATGGCACACACATGGCTCAGCACTGTGTCCCCTAAACAGCCTCAGAGACTGTCCCTGGGGCTGTCCCTGGTGGCAGCAAAAGGGTGACACAATCCTCCCCGCGGCCGCAGCATCTGCCACATCCCACGGCTCTGTCTCCCCGGCAACCCGGGTACCTTCTCACTTGCAGCTGAGCAGGCTTGTGCACAAAAGCCGAGCTGAATCCAGAGTAGGATTAGGGCAGCCCTCTCCTTCCCTCATCCTCCCGAATTCATCCAGCCACAATTTTCCATCCAAAATCCATCATGAAGCACAAGCTGGCAGTGAGGGAGGGGAAGTGCAGCGCTCCCGCCCAGCCCAGCTGCCCCCACAGCAGTGGCTGTCCTGGCCATCCCTGGGATTTTGGCTGGAGGAAGGTGGCACCTGTGGAGCAGGTGGGATGACAGCGCTGTCTCAGCACTGGCTGCCTTGAGTGACAGCATGCACAGGGAGCTGGACAGGTGGCACCAGTGGCAACGAGACCCAGCCTCCCACTCCATCCAGCAAGCCCAGTGGCCTGAGGCTCTGAAAGCTTCTCCACAGGGCAGAGCTGCCTCCAACGCCCCACCAACCATCCAGCATCCCACCAAGTGTCCTGCCTGCTGCACAGGGGGTCCCCATAATAAAGGAAAGAACAGCAAGGGCTGTGGGAAATGAGATGGAAGAAGCCAGAGAGGTGCTGTTGGAAGAGGATGCCCCAGAGCATACCTGCACCAGGGCAGGTGCTCTCCTGAACATGGTCCAGCCTCTGCTGTTCTCCTGGGAGCAAGTCCTGCAGATCCCCAGCCCACACTGGGCTTGCTCAGATGCTGCCCACAGCTCCACATCCCTTGGGCCCTGCTGTGCCAGAAAAACTGTTGAAACACCAGTCCTGGGTGGCAAATCCTCCTCCGCAGGGATCTGAGAGCAGACAGCTCTTCCTCTGCACCCAGCCCCACAGGAATCCCCAGTGCAGCAAGACAGGAGCCCAGCCCAGCCCTGCAAACCCTTGGCCAGGAGGGGGGAGGGTGGGACATCAGGTGGGAACAGAGCTCTCCATCACCTGCTGAGGGCTTGGGTGAGCACGGGGCCATCAGAGCAGCAAAGCTGCATCTCCCCAGGAAAGCCCCAGCTCCTGCTGCCTGAGCACACAGCCCTGCATGCCAAAGGAGGGGCAGGATCCCAGCGTGGCTCTGGGCAAAGGAGGCTCCAACAGCCAGGCACAGGGATCAGACTTGGGTGGGCACCCCAGCCTGCCCTGCCGTGACCCAGCATGGGGGAAGCCCAGCTCCAGAGTGCTGATGAACAAGAGGTTAAAGGCTCAGCCAAGGCAAGCAGGGGTTTGGCCAGCAGACAGCCTTTCCCAAGAGTTTGAGGGAGCTGGCAGCTCCCCCAGCCTTCAGGGCCCACATTGCCACATACCACAAACCTGTTTGCTCAGGCCAAGCAGCTGGGATAGCACAGAGCAAGGCTCGTTGACCAAGGCATGTCTTGCAGCCAGGATGGGCCCCAAATCAAGAGGAAAGTGCAGCAGCAGCCCCGGGGCAGGGCAGGGACAGGCAGGGCACTGCCCTGGTACCCTCAAGTGATATTGCCAGCTCCCACTGGCCGTGCCAGGGCTGTGCCAGGGTTCTGCTGCAGCGAGGGGTGGAAGGCAGGGAGCACAGAACAGCCTCATCTCCCCAACTACTCCATAAAACAGCCCAACAGCTTTTCTCAGGCCAACGGGGATCCATGCAGTGCCCTGGGCCTATTCCTCTTATAGGGACCTAATCCTGCCCAGGGTGTTGAGGGGGCAACTCAGCAGGTGCTCCATGCTCACCTGAGCTTTGCAGGCATTAAAAGCTGCCTGTGAGCAGAGCTGTGGGACTGAAATCCTCCCAGCAGAGCTATGGGACTGAACATCCCAACAGCCCCGGGGCCCTGCCCTGCTGACCTCCCGTGCTTTTTGGGATGGGGAATGACTGTCCAAAAGCTGCCACAGCCAAGTCAGCCTGAGCAGGGACCAGGACCACCAGCGCTGCAGCCATCCCTCCCCTCCTGCTCCAATCCTCACACAGGGATGGCACCAGAGCCCCGGAATGTTCTGGTGTAGCAGGGGAGGGAAGCTGAACCAAAGGCTGTGATGGCAGCAGCCAGCACCCTGGGAACCAGGTCAGATGCCACAGCCCACCGTGAGCACCAGCAAGGCACCAGGGCTGCACTCCAGGAGTAGGCAGGGGTGCTGCAGCCCTTGTGCAACACCCCTCGCCAGGGAATGCTCTTCCCCTGCCAGTGACTGGCAGAGAGCCACTCCCATCCTTCTTCCTGCCTGCAGAGGATGGCAGAGACCAGAGTAGGATTAGGGCAGCCCTCTCCTCTCCAAGGGTTTAGCTGCCTTGTGCTGGGATGTGGCAGCCAGGGAAGATCACCTGCTCCCTGGGCAAGAACACAGGGCAAGGCACCCTGGGAAGCAGTGGGCTGGAAGAGGAGAGGAGCTCCAGGAGGGGAACTGTACCCAGATCAAGGGAAGCCACCGAAAGGAGCCCAGTCTTGGCACAGGCTCAGCCCTGCCTTCTCCCATCTTCTTCTTCCATCCAAAGGAAGGGCCAAGCACTCTCCCTGCCATCATCAACATCTGCTCTGCAGCCCCACAAGGGCTTTATACCTCTCAGGGTCCAAAGCGGTGAGAAAGTGTCATTTTCCCCAAGGTAATGGTGACACCTTGTGCAACACCCTGAGGAGGGTAGGGCAGTTTAGTTGGAAGGGACCTGATGGAGGAGAGCTTCCTTTGAGGAAGCTCTCACAGAATCAGCCACCACCCAACCCCAGCAGGCAGGAACCCTGCCCAGGAGGTGGGATCCAGCACCAGCTGTGAGGGAGCTGCTGGAATCCAGAGACAGGAGAAGCTGCTTGCCAGCACAATCCTTGCACCACGACCTAAGTGTCACCAACTCTTCCTGAAGCAGGGGAACACCTCCCTGGGCGCACAGCAGCAGCTGTGCCCAGGCTGTGCTGGCAAGGATATGCTTGCCCAGACCTTGGGGGAGCTGGGACCTGCAGGGGACAGGCACAGGCTGGGGGAGCCTGCCCAGAGTGCAGGGACACAAAGCAGCTCTGCTGCAGCTGCCCCGAGTCCCAGCATCCACGAGATACAAGGGGGAATTGTGAAACCAAAGGCACCCAGACCTGGGCCAGGGCCCCCAGCTGCACCTGGGCCATCAAAGCCACCAGCATGGGCTGGCTGGGTACCAGGGGTCACCATGGGGATGGTACATGTCCTCCTGCTCTTCATGCCACCCCAGCATGGGGGACCCCAACAGGGATCTGCACCCCATCCAGGGGCAGAGCTCCCGGTGGCATTGCCCAGGAGCAGAACACTCCCAGTGGGTACCCATCCTCCCAGGCACAGAGCCCAGGGCATCCTGAGGCCCTGCAGGAGCACATAAAATCCACATGAAATCCCCCACTGACGCTGGGCCTGCAGCTCTGCCTCGACCCACTCCAGCCTGGTCACTCCGCTCCCAAACTCCTGAGCACACAAAGGCAGGACAAGAATCCCTGCCATTCTCCTGGCTCTCCCTGCAGACCTGCACCCCCAGGCATGGGTGGAGTTGGCATCTTGCAAAGTGCCTAGAGGGGGATAGCTGCTGACAAACTGCTCATAAAACATGGAGATCTACCCTGCTGCCAGCCAGAGCCAGCTCTAGCCCTGAGGAGCCCATCAGAGCAGCCCATCACAGCTCTCAGGAGGGGCTCAGATCCCTTGCCCACATCCACACCCACAGGCATGGAATATCCTGAGCAGGAAGGAACACGTAAGGATCATCCAATCCAACCCCTGGCCCTGCAAAAGACACCCCCAACAATCCCACCCCATTTCCATTTCTGGGAGCGTTTTCCAAACATTCCTGGAGCTCTGGCAGCCTTGGGGCTCTGACCATTCCCTGGGGAGCCTGGGCAGTGCCTAGCACCCTCGGGGTGTGGAACCTCTGGATGAAGAACCTGCACCTATTGCCTTGTATGGGCAGGAGCCAAACCCCGTGGACAGCAGGGTCTGAGCCCTGTGGTGCACACTGCCACACACTTCTGTCACCTGGGAAAGAGCCAGGACAGCAGGGTGCAGCTATGGAGCTCCTCATCCCAATTTTCAGATAAGGACATTGTCCTGCCACCTCAGCCCAGGGTGAAGGTCATGTTGCAGTTCTGCTCAGGCTCACCTCAGGTCAGAGAGCCAAAGTAGAAGCAGGACCTTGTCCCCCCAGCCATCCCCAGCCCTCACTGGCCACTGGAAGCAGCTCACATCTGGTTTCATAGGGATGTCACTGTGCTGTGCAGTGTGGCTCTGGAATGGAGCAATCCAACCAGCTGGACGAACCCTGGGGTCCCTGAAAAGGCCTGGACCACAAGCCCTCGACTCTTTCAAGCATCACAGCAACTGAATTCTGCAGCTCAGACCTCTCCCGTGCTTTGCTCCCAGCTGGCCGGCCATGCCAGCCTTCCTGGGATGCACCTCAGGCCAGCTGTGCCCAGCCCCGTGAGCCCAGGGACCTGAGCCCTTGGCAGGGATCCACAGCCAGCAAAACACCACAGCTGGTCTGCAAACACGCTGCCTTCCTCCGACCCTGCACACAAAAGAGACTCAGAAACGCAGAGCGGGGAAACCCCGCGCTGAGCCTGACATCCCAAACCCGTCCTGTCAGGGGACAGAGATTTGGGCAGCCTGTGGGAGCCTTTCTGCTGCCAAAGGGGCTGCTGCCCCAGCCCCAACTAAACCACGAAGCAATCCCAACACAAAGGAAGCCACAACAAGCCCAAGCCCAGCAGTTGAGTGTTTTGGTGGGAGCAGGCCAGATTCCCAGGGGTTCCTGGCAGACAAGCCTTTCCCTGCAGCACCTTTCCGTGCTGAGCAACCTTTTCTGTGCTGCAAAACCCACTCAACCTCATGTGGGATGTGGAAAGGAGAACAAAAGCTTTCAGGATAAACTCACGCTGCTTCCAGGGGCTGCTCTCAGTGCTTGGCTTGGGCACGATTTACAACCTGCAAAGAAGAAATCAGATTTGGTTAAAAGAAGGGAAAAGTCCTTTCCCCAGATGATGGCAAGCGCTCAGAAGGACAGCTACAGCTGTCACCAGAGGGTGCCTGCCCAGCTCCAGTGTTGTGTTTGGATACCATACAAATCTCCCTGTTGGAAATGGGAGCTGTGGATTGCTCTAGATGTCGTTTTGATCTCCTGATGTGCAGCCAGCCCCGCTCCTTCCTGGAGAACAGCAAATATTTACTACGGCAGTGCAGTGTCGCAGAGCCCACACACCTCCGAGTGCCACCAGGTCCCCAGGGCACGGCCCTGGTCTCCTTTCAGGCCATCTGTGCCACCCCTTTGTCACCCATGCCTGAGGCTCGAGGGCAGCATCTGGCGGGCAGGGCTTTGGCTGCGGGCCCGGAGTGGGGCAGTGGTGCGGGACACCCAGAGCAGCCTCACTCCCCCGGCCAGGGTAGCTCCAGCATGGCAGGAGGAAAACCAGCAGTGAGCAGGGACAGCCCCAGCCTGCAACAGCATCTTCAGAGCCTCTTTTTACATGACAACTGCACCTAAGGGGGGAGGAGAATCTGCCCAATGGCACTACAGTACCACGGAGGAGGAAGCACGGTGTGTCACAGCAGGGACACCTCCCACTTTTCCAAGGGTTAATCTTCAAACATCCTTGGACAGGCAAGGCCCAGCCTCCCCCCAGGCAGAAGCAAAGCAGGCCTATCCCATCTCTCCCATGGATTCAGCAAAATCCTTTCACTCTCCACAAGCAAACATCAGCTGTGTGCAGCCACAGCCTGCCCTGAGCAACACCAACCCACAGCAGCTTTCCCAGGAGGCACAAAAGCTGCTCCAGTCATCTCCTGGACTGAGCCACAAAACCTGATACAACAAGGCTGTGAGCTTGTTGTTCAGCACCTCCAAGGAAAGAACCCCACCTTTGGGCAGGTGATCTGCATGAGAGATAAGGTGAAGAGGAGGGGGTTTTGCAGCCACCACCTATGTGGCCCTTTTGTGTCTGTCACCCTGGGGAAGCATAGGCAGGATGTCACCATATGCTGGCTCTGGGTGCTCCCGTGCACCCCTGCCCAGCAGGCACAGATTCCTTCCCAGCCACGTGGTTTTACTGGCTCAGCTGTCCTGGGCTCTGGGGAGCAGGGCTGGGTGGCCACACAGGGCACCCCTGTGCCCAGCTCCAGCACTGGTGGCACCCACAGGCACCCAGGACCACTGTCAGGGGCCTGAGCACAGGAGCTGGATGTGTGTCCCAATGTGACTGTCCACAGACTCAGGGATGCCACTGGTGTCCCCATGTCAGTACCTATGTGCCCACACCACTCCACCCCAGAGCCCAGACAAACCTCCCTCTCCCTCCTTCACCTGCCTCCTCTGCTCACGGAGATGCCCCTGCCCAGAGGCTCAGGAGCCAGAGCAGACCAAGAGACCTGTAAAAAGAGCTCTGTCTCTCCAGCAGGACACAGGGGTGCCCCAACAGGCTGAGCTGATCCACGGACTGGACTCCAGCAGCAGACACAGGTCACACAGGGGATCTGTGGGATTCTCTCCCTGCTTCAGCTCAGCTTCCGTGGCCTTGCTCATTCTGTTGAACCCAATGATTTCTGTGGGTACTCCACACTGTTTCCAGGTTTGTGTGCTCAGATTTCCCTCATCCCAGCTCAAGGAGGGTCAATAGATGCCCGGCAGAGACGGGCAGGCAGGTGCAAGAGCAGCCAGCTTTGCACAGACCCCAAAGGAGGAGTATGGCACCAGCAGCCCCAGCAGCCAGGGCTCCCAGGGCTGCACTGTGTTCCTGTGTGAGGGAGGATGGAAGATGCAGCCACCACGGGCAGCAGCACTCAGCACTCCCCAGTCTGCCCATGCTGGCACTGCCAGACAAAGCCCCTGCACTCCCTGTGAGCCTCAGACCATCCCTCCTGCCCTGTGAGAGGCCACCAGGGCTGCTGTGCAGGCTCCGAGCCATGGCCATTTTGGGATGTGAGACACCTCATCAATTAGGATCATATTAATAAAGTGGCAGCGGGAGCGAGGCCTCCTCCAGCCCTGCCCACAACCAGCAGCTCCCCAGAGCAGAAATCCACGCCAGACTGCGCCCTGACCTCCTGCCACGCAACTCTGCCAGCATCAGGCTGGTGTGGACAGATCTCAGCCACAGACACTGCCCTGGGCTCACAAATATCCCACAGTGACCCACATTGTCACCACCTCGTCATCGCAACCAGCCAGCCTGGCCCTGACAGGTCAGCGTGACGCTGCCTGGGGACAGGCGCTGGGACATGGTGACACACGGATGAAGGCACTGCTGGCTGGGCTTAGGGAGGAGTCCTGCACTGCTCTGGCTCACTCAGATTTAAACCAGAACCTTGCAAACCTCCTGATGGGTCCAACCAAGGGACAAGGACTCGTAGTGTCCCCTCCAGCAGAGTAAGAGCACACACAGGGCAGGGAGTGCACCAGGAGAGGAGCCCAGGAGACAGGGGAGTCCATGGACCACACCACCACGGCCTTGCCACGCCTGCCCAGGATGGGACTGAGCTCCAAAGCTCTGTCAGCAGTGTGGAGATGGCCAGGAGGGCTGAGAGTGACCCTGTCCACACACAGCATGGGCAGCTGCACCTTCTCTGCATCCTGTGGCCCTTCCCTTGGTCACCCCAAGTCAGCTGCATTTCTTACAGACAGGTCTTACACCAGACCAAGGTGACGAGCAGGAATTTACTCATCCCATAGAATCGCAGAATGGTTTGGGTTGGAAGGGACCTCAAAGCCCATCTCACTACATCCCCTACCATGGGCAGGGGCACCTTCCACTAGACCAGGATGCTCCAAGTCCCATCTAGGCTGCCTTGGACACTTCCAGAGATGTTATGCTACCATGGTCACCATGCCGTACCAGCAGGAAGCGCTCCATGGTTCCCTGAAGAACAGCTCCAGGGAATTTGCAGAGGTAACAGCTCCTGCCCCACATAGGGATGTGCCAGATCAGCCCTCACAGGAGGCTTCTCTTGTTCTGACTAGTTCACTCCACAGGACGTTCACCTGTCAGGACCTGAGTAAATCTTCTAAAGGGAAATACTGCTGAGAATTCGGGCTGGAATTTTCCCCACCAAAGTTCACCATCAACTTGTAACATTGGTCTGTATCCTTGTCAAAAATGGCACGGTCCCACAGTGAGCAGCAACCCCAGCTGTCCTACCACCTCTCTCCCACATCCCTCTCAGCATCACCAGTGCCCCACAGCTTTCTCAGGTGCCACAACCCACCGTGCTCTGCAGGGCTCCTGCCAGCATTGACAATGCCAGATCCAGAGTGCACCTCATTACAGCACCCAGCTGCTTCCCTCATGCACAGAGTGCTGCTTCCCACAGGATCACTGAGAGAAAAACCTGCAGAACCCCCCAGCCCTTGATGTGTGGCCACCTGGGGATGGGCCGGTGGAGAAGCGCCAGGGGAGGATGCGAAGGGCTGGTCCATCCCCTGCCTCTGGCCGGGTCTGGCTGTTGGCACTCACCCCAGCCAGGCCAATTAGCTGATTACAAAGGGGTATGTGTCATTTCAAACACACAATCAGATTTCCCGGCCCTTCTGCCCATAACAAAATGTCTCGTGAAATGGTTCATTCTGTTCTCCCATAGAAACGTGTTTCCCTTCAAAAGCCTGATACAGGAGAGGAGGGGGGAAAAAAAAGGAAAAGGCAAAGCTAAAAATATCATCCGAAAGATACCATGACAGCAACAGATTCACAGGAAAGTGAGGTGGGAAGGGGGCTGTGAATGTGTTAAGATCCTGTTTAATCTCTCCCCAGCCACCTAAAAAACGCACTGAAGGCAGAAACGATACCTCAACATTTCCTTTGTGCGAGAGCTGACTCCACCCTGTGTTTTCCTCTCAATCTGATGCTCGGGGAAGGATACCAGCAGACATCTCCGCTGCTGCCAGGCAGCCAGGGGCCCCGGCAGTGGGTTAGTAGGAGCAGAGGGAGGAAGGAGCCGGTGGGAGGAACCTGGCAGCAGGGCTGGGCTGTGAATCCCCATTCAGCATCGCCTCAGACGCAGGATGCGCTTTACACTGGCGCAGCACCTGCTCCTGCTTCCCTCCCCAGCTCCTCACCAAGGATCCCAGGAAGGCTTGGGGGCAGCAAGACTAGCCAGGTTATTTCAGGGCCCAGTTACAGCTGGTGGGGAGCAGGTTGGGCACTGAAAGGGGGATGGAGCAGATCCCAACCTGTGGCCACATTTCACCGCCACAAAGAGGCCAAGTGCCCAAGTGAAACTGCTGACCTGCTGGCAACCACAGATCTGCAGCTTCAGCCTCATTTGTCTCGTGTTCCGAGCACAATAGGGTCAGCCCAGTGTCCCCCATGCGCTGTATCCCAGCAGCCTGGGGTGTTGAGCAGCTCCTGTGTGAGGCAGACCCAGCCCGGGGCACTGTTGAGCCCCCAGGGAGCCAGAAGTGCCCTGCAGAGGGCAAGACACAGACCATGAGCAGGAGATGGAAAGAAAATCCTCTTCTAGAGATTTATCATCCAGATTTTAAGGGTCTGTCTGCTGCTCCCATTCCTGGGGAGTGTGCATGAGTGAGCTCAGGGGTGTGCACACACCAGTCAGAACACCGACAACTCTGAGCTGCATCCAGAGCCTCCTCAGCTGTGTACTGGGACAAGCAGACACGACAATTTGTACCAAATCACCATTACAGGGCTCTGGGATGTCTGTCCCATTCCACACAGTCCGATCACTCCCGGCCCAATGCAAGGAGAGCAAACCTTGATTCCTGTCCCACTGGTGCCAAACTTCAGCCCAACAGCTCTTCTTAGGATATTAGGGATAAATCCTTACCTGTGATGGTGGGGTGGCCTGGCACAGGCTGCCCAGAGAAGCTGTGGCTGGAAGTGTCCAAGGCTGGAAGTGTTGGGCAGGGCTTGGAGACACCCAGGATAGTGGAAGGAGACACCCAGGATAGTGGAAGGTGTCCCTGCCCATGGCAGGAGGGTTGGAATGAGATGAACTTTAAGGTCCCTCCCAACCCAAACCAATAATTCTGTGGCTCCACACATCCCCAAACAGTTCATTCCCTTGGAGTAAGGCAGGGCAGAGGGAGCAGCTGTCATCCAAACAAAGGACATCCACGGGGCCTGGGCCCAGAACCCTGCTTTGCACCAGGGACACACTGTATAGACAGGAGAGCTGCTGCAGGAAGCAGCCACTGCTTCCACACTGGAAAATGTGGCTGCCCAGATTCCCTCCTCTTCACCTGAAGACACGCTTAGGTCCTGGACAACCCACAAGCTTCCACTCAAGGGCTGGAAGGACAGGAAGGCCGGATCTGCAGCCACAGAGAAGCCTTGCAACATGTCCCCATCAAAGACAGTCTCCTCCCACCATGCTGTCCACCTCCTGTAATCCAGACAAGTGGATGATGAAGGACCGGACCCCGAAGCCTGGCCAGCAGCAGCGATGCTCATCTTTACAGCCCTGAATGGCACAGTGTAGGGGCTAGAAGGGGCTCCTGAGGGAGACTGTCCTCCAGCTCGCACAGACACAACTCCTTCCAGGCTCAAGGGACAGCACAAGCTCACAGTGCCTTTGAGTCCAGGCTCAAAGCCCACATCCCCCTACAGCAGGGTCAGGGACAGCCCCACTGTTCAGCACCACAGACCTGCACAGGCTGTGACAAACCCAAACCTGCTGACTCAGAGCCACCGACTGCTTTAATGAGAACAATGAGCCATGCAGCCATCGCTGTCACAGCCCCAGCGCCAGCACATTTTTAGGTGCTGTGCGACAGTCAGGTATTTGTGGCTGAACAGGTTTCCCTGCGCAGGAGCTTCCAGCACCCAGGGACTGCCACTCTTTGGTGTTTGTCCTTTGGCAGAGGGAGCTTCAGGCTCAGCTCAGACCTCCAAGTGACAGGCACCACATGAAAGTCTACTACACCCGGGCCTTGCAGCCGCCCACGCCGCTCTGCGCGGGGCCCAGCCCGTACTGAGCCCATTTCCTCGCGCACACGCGCTCCCCATCGGCGTCCCAGCTGTCACTCGGTGCCGGAGCACCGTGCCCAAGGCAGCAGGGAAACAGCCCAAGTGCACAGCCGAAGAGAATTAAGGCAAAGGACACTCCAGTGATGTCTGTGAGTCTGAGCAGGAAGCTTGGAGCAAGGCCGGGAAGAGCCAAGCCCACCCCCTGCCCTTTAACCGGCAGGTCATTCTCAGCAGCTTCCTAATTTAGAAACCCTAATTAGTTATGGGAAAGATTTCTTCTGTTAAGGACAG
The DNA here is from genome assembly GCA_013397195.1 of Hylia prasina. Lineage (NCBI taxonomy): Eukaryota > Metazoa > Chordata > Aves > Passeriformes > Sylviidae > Hylia > Hylia prasina. The sequence goes on from VYXD01015988.1 coordinate 173,364, forward strand.
AATTAGTCAGGCACCTGAGTGGTCTGTGTGTGTCTGGAAGCCTCCCATAGGAAAGCAGAAGTCCCCAGCAGTGCTGGAGAGAGGGGAAGGCAGGCAGGATGCCCGTAGTGACGTCGGAGTCCCCCGCGGGACGAGGGCTCAGTGCTGCCAGCAGAAAGCCTTAATGTAATTCTGTAAATCAATGAGGGATCCAGCTCCTCACCAGGACCAAGGTCATCACCCAGAGCTTAAGAGGGAGCTCAGCTGCCTGGGGGAACAATTTTTAAGACTTTCCCCATACTATGCTGCAGTGACTTCTTCAGCCTGGCCAGCCACCCCTCCTGGCCACAAAGACATCACACGCCTGGAGACATTTACCCTGGAAGGTTGGGGTGGTGATGGCAACCATGGCAGCAGCCCAGGGAAGGAGGCCCAGCATGCTCTGTGTCTCCACTGCACAGGGAAGGCACCAAAACCATCCCCTTCTGCACAGCATGAACATCCATACCTTTGGCTCAGAAATCCCATACTGGGCTTCAAAAACCCTTTCTAGATGCTTCCTCCTGACCAAAACATCTCCCCTAAGAGTTCTGGAGAACGTTCACATCTCAAAAATTGATAAAAATCAAAAATTCTAGGCAGTTCTAGGCACAATATCCACAAGCAGCCAAAGCAGCAGGGGAAGAACCTAACCCCTGCCAAAGGTAGCCAAACACAGGCTCTGCTGGGAACGGCTGCATTGAGGAAAACAATCCCCAGGGCACAGAGATGGTGGGAAGAGGAGAGAAGATGGGAATCCTCCCCTCCCAGAGGGGCTCACAGCCCACGAGAGGCAGCTGCAGCCTGGTCCTTGACTCCAAACACAGAGGCTATCCCTGGGTAAGGAGGGGAGCTCTGGACCTCCCACAGCTTCCAGAACATGCCCTGCATCCCTGCAGGCAGCAGAGACAGGTCCTCAGGGAGAGCACAGCTCTGAGCACCCTGGGGAGCCCCGGACGGGCTCCATGCCTGCCAAGCCAGACTCTAAACCAACATCATTAAAGAGTACTTCATTCCCTTCTTGCAAGGACCATTACCCAAAGCCTTCCCTCAGTTCCACACTTGCCCGATGGCAACAAGGACATGCAGCTGAAGGCTACTAGAGCCTCTCTCCAGCCGTGGTCCAGGGGGCCTGATACAGCCAGAGCCCTCCCGTGGATGTGGAGACCCACGAGGAATAGACCAGAGTAAACAACATGCTGCCCACACCCCGAGTTTTTCTGGAGCAAAAATCCCTTTGGACAAGTGCAGCATGAGAAGGCTGGAGGGAAAGTGCCAGCTAAGTGCAGGAAGGAGACGGATGCATGGGCTGGTCTCTCTGGGGATGCTGGAGAAGCCACACCTCATCCACAGCAATGGAGAAGGGGCTGATCGGGAGTCACCTCACACCATCCACAGCTGAATGAAGCACAGCTTTGCCATCGCCTGCAGCACATTGAGACTGCCCAGCCAGCACACCCAGACCATTGTTTGCCCACAGAAGGGTCCCCACCGAGACAGGCTGAGGGCTGGGCACGCCGGAGGGAACAATAACCCGGGAAACAGACAGAGAAACAGTGATGGGAAATACAGAAACCACTGATGGGGAAAGGGCCACGCAGGTCCTCTAGTACAATCTCCCGGGTAACCAGCCTATGGAGAAAATGCTGAGCTCAAGGATACCTCCAAAGCCCACCTCCTGCCATATGACGGTACTCCAAAAATAACCACAGAAATATGCGAGGACCCATTCCAAGTTCTTCCTGGCTCTCCTCACATTCTCCCTCTAATGTAAATCGTCTCCCTCAAATCACAGCCCGGCAGTTCAATGTGCGCCGCAGCTCGGGGCTACGGATCCCCGGGGCTACGGATGCCGGAGGTCGCCTCATCCCGCC